>JAZHYW010015026.1:0-82748 GCA_037355805.1 Ixodes ricinus | reverse complement strand
AAGAGGCTACTGTTTTATGTTGCAGACAGAATTTAGTCCAACTTCAAGGTGTCTGTGCTGATAGTCGTTAATTACACAGAGCATATCTGGTACCTTCCTGTCTTAACGCCATGTTTATGTCCTCCACTTCGTCGTCTTTTTTCATCACCAGCACACTGGACATTGCCCACTAGAAATGTATAACTGGCAACAGTGGTTCTAAGAACACCCCCAAGCACAATTGAAGTGTTTTCGTGTGTTGTGTATGTAGGATATCTTGCCTTGAAAAATCTTGGCCTTGCATGTTCCCGAAAGTGGCTCATTTCAGGCCAGTCTTGTGGTCATCATCATACATGGCTCGAACAGCATTTGCAGTGCTCACCAAGTTTATATCAAACACACAACTGTGTCTTTTCTTAAGCAGAGCTATCTTGGTGGCAACCAAGCGAAGATTTCGTGACGTGGCACTCAAAAGGCCATCCGGAACTGCTACGTGAATAAGCCATTCTTAAACTTCTTCCAGGATATTGTTGCCATAAAAACACACAATTCGTGTGTTGTGTATAGATTTGATGAGCACAGTATGTGGCAGTTTAAAATCATACCTTATTTACATCAATGCTAGCGCACGGACACATCCTGAAGCCACATACTGCCCTGCTACATCGCAAAGCTGCACATATTTCTTGAGATATGATGTAGAGCAAAATATATTAAGGGTGTTCTTCACTCAAGACTTTGTTTACCTGGTTTCTGCAAGCCCAGAAATAAATCTTCAGTTACTTTCATGGTGGTTTTTATGTTCAAGTAACTGCTGTAAATGTTCTACTAGTCAATATAGTAAGTATATAATAGTGTAACTATTAAACAGCTCTTAGTACAATTTTATATCATAAAAGTACATGTCCTCATAAACAGCAAACTTGAAAAATGTGTTAAACTTCTGATTTAATTGTATACGACGTTCAGCTTTGTAAGAAATTAAAACTGTACCTAGTGCAGTATTCAGACTCCCTCGTGGCGATTTCTACTGGGACAAATCGTCTGCGTTATCAAGTGGCTAATAGACATACGGATATGTGTGCAATGAACCATTCACGGGCGGGGCGGGGCGGGCTGGCGGGCGGGCGGGCGGGCGGGCGGGCGGTAAACTATATAATATTTAGTTGTAGAAATAAGAAGTTTTTATATAAGCCTAGTTTCTAGATTGCTTCGTCTAGTAGAAAATCGCAATTTCTTATTTTTATTTAAAATAAAAGTGCAATGCACAATCAATAAAAAAAGCTTTAAAAAATCGAAATATACTGTTTATTTATAGGGGCTTAAATAGGTTCGAACCGTTATTATTGCTTTCCGGAGCTGAGCCGGAACTGAAGCGAAAGCCGTGAACCCGCATCCGAACTAAACCGATGAAAAAAATTTATGTTCGACACTCTGTTTTTAATACGTTCCACCCTGTCTCACAAGACTTGTGCAGAAAGATATGAACTTTCACTAGACGGAGGGGTGTAAAAGAGTATACCACGACATGGTTCAAGCCATCTCAACGGACCCTGTCCTCTCTTTTGCCAGATTTTGCCCTCACATTTAAACTGAACACTGATGCCTCATATTATGGAACAGGGGTCAAGCTCTACCAACGGGACACAAAGCACCCTACCACAAACACCTTTAAGTGGTTGGCTACTTTAGGTATACACTCAACAACTCGGGATTAAATTACACAACAAACAAAGAGGTACTGGCAATTCTGAAAGCAGTCAGGTACTGCTGTTTCTAATCAGAAGATTTCACGTTCAAGCTGTTCATAGACCACCTAGTCTTGACTCACCTTTAAATGACACAAAAAAAGTCGACTCGCGAGCTACAACAGTTTCAGGTTGACACTATGCGTCGCCCTCGATCATCGTTGACCTACAGTGACGCTGTTTCAAGACTTCTTGTTCCGTTTAACGTCGACAATCAGGAAATGGTAAGTCGAGCAAAGCTGGTGAAGAGAACCGTACATTTGTTCGTTAAAGACGGTAAGTTCCAAGCCCCCGTTCAATGGTTCCTACAGTTCTGCAAGATTATTATGAGAAACCGGAATCCGAGGGACGCGATACATACAGAAAGCACATCAAGAGGTTCACATGGCCAAACATAGAACAGGACACAGGTAAATACACTCAGTCATGTAACGAATGTCTACTTCTCGAGTATAAATGTAAGCAAACAGACGGCATGACCACTCCTGGCGAGAGTCGCCGAGGTACGTCGAGGGCATCTAAAGCGTACGGCGTCTACCGCCGAGTCTGAACCCACAGCACGAACGGGCGCAGCGAGCGAACATACGAGCGAGCAGGCCTCTAAAAACCAAACCAGAGAACGCCGCGCTCTTCTCATTCGTTTAACAGCGCCATAGTCATCCTCCTCACCCTACAGCCCTACACACTTTCATCCCCTCGTCTCAGGGCACACCACCAATGTTCCCCATTTTCATGCAAAATGACGTTTTCAAACAAAGCCCACCCGCGGTTCACATAATGCTTCGAAAGCAAAGAACCTCCCTTCAAGCTAAAAAAGAAACAAAACAAGCGGCATCTCCGTCGTTACGGAGCGGCGGGGCGTCATACAGTCTGGAAGCGGTTACTTCGGCTCGGGTTTGAATGGCGCATACCAAAACCGAACCGAACGACAGCGAGCAGCGAAGTGAGGTGAACACGCGTGATATTTCTGAGTCGGTGATCGGTGATATTTCTTGGTCAGTGATATTTCATGATATTTTGTGAGTCAGTGATACCGGTGGTATTCGTCAGTCTGTGATATTTTGTGAGTCGGTGATATCCGTGATGTTTGTGAGTCGGTGAGATCGGTGATAGTTTGTGATATTTTTGAGTCGGTGATATTTCGTGATATCTGCAAGTGATATTTTGTGATATTTGTGAGCCTGATTTCGGTGATATCGATGATATTGTTCATGATTAAAGTCAAAGGTGATTTGACGAGTCGTGAGATTGAATCTTGATAAGCTCTGTGATATAAGTTGTGGTGACTTTTGAGTATTGACGGACTTTATGATATGACTGGTGGTGACCTCTGGAGCTTGGAAAAATTCGTGATGAGTAAGAGTGAATACTGAAAAGACTTTGTGATCGTGATATGACATTAAGTGACTCAAATCTAAAAATGCCGACCTATATTCCTGAGTACTCGAAGAGAAGATGCCATTTGAGACTGTGCACTTGGATTTTGCAGAGTTGAAGAAAAAGTGTGAACGAGGAAAACAGACAGACAGAATCGATCATTCTTTGCACTGATGAGTGCACCAGAATGATGGCCGCATGAGCTCGGAGACAAGACGCGAGCAGTGTCTTAACCCTACGCAGCCGCGAAATGTTTAATGACGTTAAAGTCCTCAAATCCGACAATAGACCAGCCTTCCGAAGCAAAAAGCTCGAACGAAAGGCAGGAGAGCGAGATATTTTTCTCAGGTTCTCTGGACAATATTATCTAGCAGTCAACGGCCTGGTTGAGCGAGCGATTCGAGATATTAAGCAATACACCAAGATGTACCCGTATTTTTCTGGTGGCTGGAAGGGCTGTCCTAAGGCGGATATGTCTGACCATAGCAGGTGTTACTCAAAGGGCCTGAAATGTAGCACGACCTTTCCGGTCACTGGAAAAGTTTTCTTCCGGCCGATCACAAGCTGCGCTTAAAACTGCTACTCAAGAAGTCATCTACGTAGACGCCGAATACCAAACGTATAGGACTAACATGAAGATTAATCTTGATAGAAAATATAAAATTACAATACCAAACCTAAAGGTTCATGATCTCGTGCTTGTCAAAAAAGGAACCCCTGGGCCGAGTGCCGATTTCTGTGGTCCTTATCGTGTTTTGAAAACGGCTTCCCAGCAATCCAAGGCGATTTGGTACCTGGGCACTAAGGAAACGACGACGGAGAATACCACAATTGAAAACGCTTTTCAGTATTGCACCTGAAAGGATAAGTTCTGGAGTCTGGACAAGCGAAGTGAGTCGAGAAGTTCAATCAAGCGACGTCGATGGAGGAGGAGATGGAATAAACAAAGGAATGCAGGATTAGTCGACTAGCAAAGAGTGTTTTTAAGCACTGAAGTGCAGCTTCCCTACCGAAAAACGCAATAAAATTTTTCACTATTTGGATTATGGAACTGGAAACCTGTTTCTAGAAACGTGAAATCCATATCGCAGACAAAATAATACCTTCTGAAAACTTGAAATCCAGATGGAATCCAGAAATATTTTCAGCTCCATAATCCAAGAGAGCGAAAAGGTATACTGGGTTATTCGGTAAGGTTGTCAGCCTGAAAAGATGACGCATTTTTGTCGTAGACTGCTGTCCAGAATGTGCAGCAGTGCTTTTTAATGCCATGGAGTTCAGCAGCAGTGGATGTGAGCCTCTAAGACTGAACAATTTCTAGAGAAGGGATAAACTTACCTGAGGACGAAGAGTTTTCACTTGTTGATCCGTCAATAAATATATGCATAAGGTCAGTGTATCTTGCATGTATATGTGATAATGCGAAATGCAGCAAACTAGTTTTACACTGTGGGGATATGTTTCCAACCTCGTCTATGTGTAGGAACAGTGGGTGGAGGCAAGATCCAAGGCGGACAGTGAGGAGTTTCAGAGAAGACAGCGAGCTGTGGAACATGATGCTGTAGAAGTGCGCTGTGCGAAGAAATCTCCGCGTTCGGGCGCCTCAATTCGAAAGATGATGCTGATGTCGAGGTAAATAACAAAACGCAGCCAACCGAGTGGTGTTCCTGGCGTTATCCGTCTTCCACAAGTGGTGACCCGGACAACTTTTTGAAGGATGAAAGATCAACCACCGTCCCCGACCCCAGCTCCAATCGCGGCCGTTACGGTTCGGGCTCTCCCCAGGCAGCACACAGTATTGCGCCAATATTGGCGTCGGATCGGAGAAATCGGGCCAATATCATTCTGATACTGCCGATATTGGCGCTGGATCGTAAAGATCGGGCCAGTATTACCTTGATGTGGCCGATGTCGGCGGAACATCACTTGGGTCGGCCAACGCCACGCTGATATTCAGTATCCAGCGCCGTTTTCCGGTAATTTGTCGGGTCAGAACCGGCTATATCGGCCGGTATTAGGAATTCTTGACCGTTTCTAAAACGATACTGAATCGCGGTCAATCGCACCGGCCAATCGCGGCGGCCGCCGCTGTTGCCACGCGCCGCGCCGAGGGCGCGCCGGGCAATCAGCGGCTGGAACTAGGTTTTTCCGTACAAACAAACGGAAAAAACTCTTTTTGTAGTAACTTTTATTGGAGATTAGTACAAAACAGGGGGCGCGTGATGTTTTCTAAAATCTTTAGTTTAGAAGGTTTGCGGCACAATTAATATTGTTTTTATACAACCATGTCTCAGCGGTGATTTCAGGTAGCGCGTCCGGACCTAGGCGCATCCTAACTTCGGCATTAATTCGCGGCGCGTCCGCTTGGGAGTCGGGGGTGGCATCCTTGAAGCCTCTTCCACCGTATCTGTTTCGGAGCCAAAATGGCCGATTAAAGCCAAAATACAAGTCACGTGCAGTTCCTCGAGTGGCCGGTGCGGGAGAAATGGCGGCGTTGCGATCGCTATTAGCTCGGTTCCCGAGTACGGATTGCTGCCACTTTTTCAGAGCAGGCTCCATGGCAGTTTCCCAACTGATCGGTTAATTCTATAGTAACGTTGGCTTGGCCCAAGTCCACTGACACCGCAGCGGCCGCGGCCATGTTAACCGATATTCGCCCATCTCCGCCGAGAACTCGAATGATATCGCCGATTCTGGCCCATTTTTGGAACGATCGTTAACCGATATTGGCCCAATGCTGGGCCGTGGTGCAAAACATGAAGCTGGGCCAATATTGTGATCAATATTCCCCCGACGCTGGCCCAGTGTCGGCGCGCTGCCTGGGTCGTCGTTCCGGGAGAGCACCCCGCGAGTCTGGTCCCTGCAGGCCGAGTAGCAGGTCCACCTAGCAGGCATTACAAGCCAGCGACTGCTACAGAACGTCCAGGTGGTATCTTGCAGCGGCCGCGCCCCTCAATCTTACGGAACTCGCAGGTTTGGCAGTCGCAGTCATGGAGGTCTCCGCCCCGTCCACCGTCGATATCGCCGCCACCACCACGCTGTCCGCAGGCGATGTCCCTAAGATGGCGCAGGACGTCCAGACCCCAAACGCGTCCCAAGGCTACGTTTGGAAAACTCCTGCCAACGACTCGAACAAGTTGTCCTCGCTGCGACAGGACATCGAGACTCCGCGCGTTCTCCAAGCCGTCGCCGGCGCTCTACATCGCGTCGACATGACGACAGCTCTTGCAGAGATCAATCTTCAGGTCTCTGCCATAAACAAATTGCCAGCGACCTTTACGTTCAAAGTCATATAATACAAGGAATGCATTATAGAAAATTACTGAGGCAATTGGTCTGCCACTTGACGTATATTTTCCCGCTAAATTTAGCGGCGAAACTGAATGATTGTATAAGACACGTGAAGTCAGGTCACGTGACGTCGATTTCCACCGCTAAATTTAGTGGGAAAACTGGATGGTGTCTAGGTCACAAGACGCGATACATTTCAGCTAAATTTAGCGGGAAAGTGAAGTGGTGTATAGGTCACGTGACGTCAATTTCCCCAAGTGAGTATACGTCACGAGACGCCACTTTCCCCGCTAAATTTAGAAGAAAATGCATGGACGGATGGACGGACAAAAATTTTAGGATTGGGGGTAGCGTTAAAAAGCATTTCATGCTTTTAAAAAGTTATCGTATTAGAAATCGATTAAAAAGACCGCTGCTTGCATACAGTGATCAAAGTGCCGGTGCAAAAAATGGCATTGCACCAATAAATTGTTTCTAAAACTGGTTGGATTTGTACATTTTGAGTGGCTCAGACAAAGGGGAAAGGTCAAACGAGAATCTGTCTGCATCTTTTGGCCTTGTCCTAAACTTTGGTCGAAGTTTCGGGACCATGTAGCGCGCTGCATTAACTAATATCCGCCACTGACAAAAAAAGGGCGCTCTTAAGAACTATTTTTTAAGAAAACTGCGAAACAAAATGTTTTTTTTTAACTAAGAAAATTACTCTTTGAGGCCAGACAATTGTTGTTTTTTTTATTGTGGAGAGATACAACGTTTTAATAGTCTTTAATATGATTTCGTAACGGCTTGCGTCTTGAGAAAACATAATTCTATCACTAATATATGAATAAGTCGATACTTATAATATAACATATTGTGAGGGGAAAAACGAAACATATTTTCAAGCGACAGAACACAAAAACTCCAAATTGGATAGCTCCCGGATCGGTCTTACGTTTACAATTTTCTAGTATATTCGGTGTCACTTAGTAACTTTGCAGAATTTGCACTAATATTTATTATATAACACTAATATTTATTATATAATTGTAATATTTTTCATTAACGTTGATTATAAGGCCTGCAGGATTGTGTGCTTTTTTTCCTGATTTGTCTTACGTAAAGGAATAAAATTATACCGGCCTATTACAGTTTAAAGAAAACTTCAAATCAAATCAATTGTTATTCCACATCAAGCATTACGGGATGTCGGAAGCACGGATTATTATGTAGGCGTATGTGCTTCTCCAAGAACAAGTTTTTGATTAAGCTTTCAGTAGACAGTAGGGCACGTTTGTCCATTTTGACTATCATTTTTTTTAAACTCAATGTAACCAACCGCAATTCAGATTCCGTACAAGCACAATACTTATGGTGCGGGTTAATTCAGAAAATGGCGAGTAGTATTAATCGTCTTGAGGCACTCTCGCAGTTTTCTTTTGATGATTTTACCGGCGTCGTCCCTCGGTATCGAGTGAACAAACTTTACGCCACCGTGAAGGTGCATGTGGCTTTCAAGCTGACCTGAGGAGGAATGCAAGAGTTCAGCTTATTTGCAAGTTTCACTTCCAAGACAACGTGTTAGTAGAAACCAAAGCGTATTACCGCATGAAACAAAACGATTCTCAGCGGCGAGCCTTTTTACACTACCTTCTAAACTTAAACTCGGTTTACAGTGCACAGTGCGCAGTTTTGTTAGTGCTAACCCCTGCAATTATCTGGAAATCCATCTATAGGCTCTTTCATTTAATAAGCAAGTAGGGTCAATAATATCGAGACCAATATTCACATGCTTTACATGAAACATCTTTTTAGCCACTACTCAGAGGGGCAGTAAATGCATCCATTAGTGTTGTCTCCTCCGGTTTTCTAGGAACTGGTCTATGGGTTGATTCATATTTTTAAATGGAGGCGGTACGTAAATGATGTCGAAACGGAGAGTCACCTGCAACGAAGTTTTCGATCTCTTCTTGGGTGAGAGTGCAGTGAGGTGTCTTCAACACAACAAATGCCAAGGCTGCTTCCAAATATATTGGATGAAGAACACCAATGACTGCGGCGTCTGCAATTCCTTCGTGGCTGAGCAGCACGCTCTCGATGGAGGAAGGTGCCACAATGATCTCCTTGCATCGGAAGAGCTGGTTCATCCTTTCAACGAAGAAAAACTGGCCGTCTTCGTTGTAATAGCAGATGTCCCCTGTAAGCAACCTTTACGGATCAACGCTAAAATGGCAGTTCGTTGCAAAAAAAAATGGCAGGCCTGTGTGATCCCACCTTACACTTACAGCGATAGCTGACATCGCACCCTAATGAATCTCCGTGTATCTTGCACCTTACCTGGTGGAACCGTCGCCAATGCCTGCTTGGAGACTGGCACACTCATCAGTAACTATAAAACTATCTATACTCCATCCACCCTTAAGCTGAGACTGCAGCCACTGCCACAAGCACGAGAGTTCGAGGTCGCTGCTTCGAAACGTTCTTCCGCAGAACGAGCGCTCGCGCTAGAAATGCATGTCTCAAAGCCAGGAGCGCGGTCTAACTCGCGCTTGTATATAGCTTTGGCTTCAGTCTCAGCTTAATGGTGAACGGAATATAGACGGGTGCTGGTCACGTGACTATATCAGTAGTCACGTGATATTATAACGTCATGTGAACCATAATGTCACGTGACACCGTGATGTTACGTGACATAACATGACATCCTTAGGTCACGTGACTGTGACGTCGCGGTGTTACGGGACGATGTCGACGACGGACATCATTTCATAGAGCCCGTAACAGCTATCCCCGTAAAAGAAGCGAGGTACAAACAAAGGCATGGGAATCGAGCATTGGTCGTAAATGCACGCGGCAGACTGATTGCATAACTCATTACAGATACATCGCGCGAAGCTGACGCGGTACAGGCTCGCGGTGGGATAATATATTTACGAGCCGTTCCACGCGAAACCTCCCTTTTATGTTTTACCGGCGAAACAAAGCTTTAAAAGCGCCATCTTGCGGTCGTTTTTACCCCTACGTATGCTGTTTAAATGAACGAGACTTTGTGCACTAGGTGTTTTTGTACCGGGCCCTTATAGACAGTTCGCATTGATGAAAATTTATTATTCTTCAGTCTTTAAACGTTGAATAATAATTACAGTTTGTATAACGTTTCAGCAGCGCTTGCTTTTTTCTGTATATTCTGGTGCCTAAGCTTCTTACAGTAGATACCTTGTAAAACAAATTAGAAATCAAACGAGAAAATTACAGGAGTACACTTAAGACTGCTTACGTGTAGCAAGAGCGAAAGCATTATAGTCCCGCGGGAGAAATGTATTCGAGTAATTTTTCTACACGTATTAAAGTTTAGGACGACGTTGAGGACGAGGTCCTAAAGATCGACACCAAGTACGGCGTCCAGGACGGTCTCATAGGACGACGTCGAGGACGACGTAAAGAACGGCGTCTGGGACGACGCCGAGGACGAGCTCTCGGACGACCTCAGGGAAGACGTCGAGGACGACGTCTGGGACGACGTCTGGGACGACGTGGGACGACTTCTAGGACGACCTCAAGAACGACGAATAGGGCAACGTCTAGGACGACGTCGAGAACCATGCCTAGAGTACGGATTCTCTCTAAAGACCTCTGGGACGATCTCAAGGACGACGCCTAGACGACGACGTTTAGGACTACCTCTAGGACAACCTCAAGGACGACACCAAGGACGGCTTCGTGCTTGAGCATACGACTGAGCGGCGCATGCTTCATGACGTGTTTTTATGGCTATCTTTCGGGCACAACGACGCCGCTCTTTCGAGCGATGGGACAAGTAATGCTTTCGCCTTAATACAATGGTCAAAATCAGCATTCATAACAACCTTAACCCCGTCAAGGGTGTCTGTTTGTCTAGCATTTTGTTGCTCTTGGTTTCATGGTTACGGGCAATAAATTCGCACGCTGCGTTGCATACCATGATTAATTTTGATCAAAGACACAAGTTCAACATAACTGTATACGTTGCAAGGCGCCCCATTGAAAAATAAATATATGCATCGATACGAGCCTGTTAGCTGTCCTCACGCATGACCTCTACGGAACTCAGAGCAATTAAAAAGAGGAAGCCCCTCCTTGGCTCAGGCGGTATAGCATTTCGGTGATAATCAATTATTCCCAAGTTTAATCCCCGTCCGGTGTACTCTTATGTTCGTCCCTTAAAAAGGCCCCCGTGAGACCTATGCGCTTCATACTCTAACTTTACATGTAACGGTCCGGTGCTACGGCCTTGCCAAACGGTTTTTCGTTAAAAACCAGCTTATAAACACATTCCGCCTTTAAAAGAAAAAATTCCGAGGACCCTAAGCAGTTTTTACGAGTTGTGAATGCGAAAGCAGGGATGTCGTTCTTCGCGCCGCGGCCGCTTCTGATCCGCTCGGCGCCGCGGCCGTTTCTGCTCCTCTCGGCGGAGGGCCGCAGCGCCATGGAGTGTGGGGTGGAGTTCCTCGGAACCATGCCGCGCGCCAGCCAATGGGGGTTAATCCATCAATTCGCTGCTACAGACTACAGGCTTCAGTCCACGGGACAGGGAATTTAGTTGCCGTTTGGTGCGGCTTCAAAAGCTAATAACGTCGGTTCGTTCCATGGGACAGTTAATGCATTCGCATTAAAACTATATCCTGCTAATTCATTCCAGAAATGGGTAGGAAGAAAGAAATGTCACGCATATAAAAATCGAAAATTAGCCAATTATCTTTTCTATTTTCAATTACTCCGGCTGGCGCAATCAATCATGTCGGGAAATAACTCGAGCGGCGTGGTGAAACATTTGCTTGCACGCATGGAAAGACAAAGTACAAAATTCATCGGCATAATAGACTCCGGCGAGATTTCGAGACGTACAGACGGGGACAAAGTCCCAGGACGCGCGAGCTGCGACTGAAACTGCATTGCTCTGCCATCTGCCGGCGGGTCGCCTGGTTTCGAGATCACACAAAAGCGCATGCGCGTTCTACTGTGTCTGCAAACATGTGTGTTTTCCCGCTCTTCTGCTGCACGGCGACTAACTCGGAATCGGGCGCGTGGTACCACCTCAGAGATAGCGCTTGCGGCTGACGAGCGCCTGCTACACATTCCGAAACAGGAGATACCGCCTGCAGGCATTTCACCGCATTTCGCCGTGTCAGCGCACCTTGCTTTATATCCAGTTGAGTTTATCGCTCAGTTGAGCTGCCGTGACTCCTCGCTTTATAGGTGCCATGTCAGTAAGCGCTATCTCCGAAGCGGTACCACGCGCCCGATTCCGAGTTAGGCGCCGCGCCGCAGGAAGAGCAGGAAAACACACATGTTTGCAGGCACAGTAGGCACGCGCATGGGCTTTTGTGTGATCTCGAAACCAGGCGACCAGCCGGCAGGTGGCAGAGCAATGCGTTTCAGTCGCAGCTCGCGCGTCCTGGGGACTTTTGTCCCCGACTGTACTTAACGCTGCATCATGGTCTCAATGCAAGGACCCAGTTCAGAGTCAGAACAATTTGAATTCAGCATAGGCCTCTGGTGTACAAAGTGGGAGATCCAGAAACAAACTGCCCTAAGACTTCACCCGCATTGAGCACGAGCATCTATTTTCTACTCGTACGACTGGCCGTTGCGCACGTCGGATGAAAAGGGAGGAGAGGAGACGAGAGCATGCGCAGTGACGTCAGCACGTCGAACTGTGATTGGAAGAAATCTCGCGCAAGAAGCAGACGACGTTCTGGTTCGCTCTGATTGGAGGGAAGCGGCGGGTAGGGGCAAAGGCACCTAGCCTTGCCGTGTACCCACTAATCCTTCCAATCAGAGCTCGGCGCTCTGGCATCACCGCATGCTCTCATCCCTAAGGAGGCGGGAGCGGCAGGGCGTCTCCTTCAAACGTCGGGCCTCCAGTGCGCGCTCGAAGCCTTTCGCTGCACCAGCACGCTCGAAGCTCCGGAGGCACCGAAGCGCCATCGAACGCAAGATGCTCGCGCTGAAGGCGGGACGACTGAAAGGCCTCTCTGTGGTTCTCATCCTGTCAGTGCCAACAGGCCATGTCACGATCACCCAGCGATCACTGAAGAAAAAACTATTATAGCGGCGACAATGAAGAACGTCTTGTTTTTCATTGATACCACATCTAAGAAGCCGTTTTGCGTGGCGATATCCTACGAAAGTAAGCAGTTGATTTTGAACGCCGCATTCATCGATAAAGATTTTAAACGCTTCCAGATTCAGGCCCAGAAAGGCAACAAATAAGGAAAACTTTATTAGCTACCGACTAAAAACGTTCCCAGCTGGTCGTATGCTGTATGCTCCTATTTATGCCTTAAAATACACTGGAGCAAATTTTGTTGGAATTAAAATGCTTTCAGTTCAGTCAACCGGGGCTGTTTCTTGGTACTTAAGTAGACAATAATATTATATTTTTATATTTACGCTGGAGACACTTTTAGCACAAAATTAGCCGCCCGACGTAAATGACAAGAATAAAAAATAAAGACAAGTAAACACCGTGAATTCACTGCACGCTAGCTATATTTTTGTCATTGGTGGTTTCCCAAGTTTTGAGCATCCTCAGCATTTAATTGCATTATAATTATAATCTCTCTTAATTTCTGCAATCCTGGCTATTACCTAAATCTACGATTCAGCACTTAACTTTTCTTTTACAGAAATCACTAGAAATAAGTCGGCATCAACTACCTGATCGCACCCAACCATCCGGAGTGATGGCTTGTGATGTGGCTTCAGGATTTCCGTAATAACCTTCATGGACGACGGCGTCTTTACTAATAGCTCGCCCTGTTCGTTGGGTCCAAGTTTCTTCCCAGTCTTGATATCCTGAATCTATCAACAAAAATGAATTGTGGTTCATTGCGTGTTCAAAGTCATCTCAACGTGACAGTTAAATTGAAGATCAAACATCGGTATGTTTCACTCTTTGTAAGTCGCTAAACCCGTAATCAGATTAAGAAGACGTAATGTAAATTTTCCGCCCGCGCAACTAAACTATGCATTGCAGAAAGCTGAAACTCAGTCACAATGTGATGATAACGGTGGGAATAAAATGCCAAACTTTAAGAACATGACGTTACCTTTGATCAAAAGATAGAAAAAATAAATTTTTTTAACAACCCACATCCACCTACCCCACAGTTCGTCAAAACAAGAAATAATATTGTGGGCACCTGCGTCATTATTTTAATTGCAATAAACTTGTCAGCTGCGAAACAAAAACAATATTGTTGTTCCTTGTTCCTTCTTTGACAAAATTCAGTTTAGGTGGACGTCGGTTGCTAAAGAGATTTCGTCTTTTTTCTTTTACCTTTTGATTATTGCGACTTCATCTTCTCGAACTTTCGCACTCTTACCTACCACCAGCGTCAGATTTAGCGGAGTTTCAGTATTCCTAAACTTCGTAGTTTCTATGGTTTCGTGGTCTCGACCGAACCCGTTAGATAATTTTGAGACTTCCGCAAATCGATTTAAATGCCCCGAAGCGCGCTCTACTTGCCATTGCTTGTGCTCTGCTTAAGTAACAAGGATAATATAAATCTAGAATTCAGTGTCGCAGAATTTAACAGTGATAGATTTCAGTTGAGCTTCTTGTTTTCTCACATAACCCGCAAACAAATAACCATCTTTCTTTTTCTACCAGATGAAGAGGGTCCAAACAATTTTAAGCAAGGTTATTTGTACAAATATTCCAAGATATGCCTGCGTTACTTCCCTGCTAAATTACGCATCGTTTAAATCTGTAAATGCAAAAAAATCAATCGACACAGTTATCTAGTTGTCGTTTTTTGTTGTTGTTTTTTATCTACTGATCAACACTCTACCTACGATCAACAAAAATAAAATCTAAGCTAGCGACAGCACGACTTTCTACACCCTACGATAAAGCTTCACCGCTGTACAGCCTTCGTTGGTTGAAGAAAATGTATCTTTCGAGCCGACGTCGTGCGGAAAAGCCCATATACGAAGACAAGCTTGCTCAATTTGAGTGAACGTTTGTTCTCTCTCTTTCCTACTTTATTTCAACTTTTGAAGGTCGTATGTTGTTTAATGTTTTCCCACCACAGGTTAGTTCAAGACACTGAAGGACATTAACTGAGAATTGAAACGAAATAAAATTCCAGGGACGCCTAAGCACATCGAATGAGTTGTGAATCGCAAAAGTGTAAATGTCGTTCTTCCGCTCCCTTAGTTCGTCTGTGGTGTACTGGCGTGGACGGCCATGCTTCGCGACTGCCGAGGCCCGGCCGGTGGCCGAGCGCGCTTCGTGAAGCGGCCGCAGCCCCCGCCGCCGCCCACACCCTCAGGCAATGCCTCGACACGAGAGCGGTGGGCGATTGCGCGCTCTCGGAAGCGGCCGTAGCCCAATCCCTCTCGGCAACGCCTGACACGAGAGCGGCGGCCGAACGCACTCTCTTGTGAAGGCCGCAGCCCCTCGCAGCTCTACCCCTCGCGCAACGCTCCGACACGAGAGCGGCGGCCGAGCGCTCTCTTGCAGCGGCCGCAGCCCTCTTCCCTCGGGCGGCCGCCTGACACGAGAGCGGCGGCCGAGCGCGCTCTCTTGTGAAGCGGCCGCAGCCCCCCTCTCCGGGCAACGCCCGACACGAGAGCGGCGGCCGAGCACGCCTCTTGCGGCGGCAGCGGCCCCTTCCCCTCGGCAACGCCTGACACGAGAGCGGCGGCCGAGCGCGCTCTCTTGCGAAACGGCGCAGCCCCCCCCTCGGGCAACGCCCCGACACGGAGCGGCGGCCGAGGCGCGCTCTCTGGTGGCGCGGCCGCAGCCCCTCCCCCGGCACGCCCGACACGAGAGCGGCGGACGAACGCGCCTCTGGCGAAGCTGCTGCAGCCCCCCTTCGGGCAACGCCTGACACGAGAGCGGCGGCCGAGCTGCTCTCGCGTGAAGCAGCCGCAGCCCCCCCTTGGGCAACGCCTCGACACGAGAGCGGCGCGGCCGAGCGCGCCTCTCAGAAGCAGCCGCAGCCCCTCGGGCAACGCCTGACACGAGAGCGGCGGCCGAGCTGCTCTCTTGTGAAGCAGCCGCAGCCCCCCCGGCGCAACGCCTGACACGGAGCGGCGGCCGAGCGCGCTCTCGTGAAGCAGCCGCAGCCCCCCCCCCTCGGCAACGCCTGACACGAGAGCGGCGGCCGAGCTGCCTCTTGTGAAGCAGCCGCAGCCCCCTCGGGCACACGCCCGACACGGAGCGCGCGCCGAGCGCGCCTCTCTGCAAGCAGCCGCAGCCCCCCCTCGGGCAACACCTGACACGAGAGCGGCGGCCGAGCGCGCTCTCTTGTGAAGCGGCCGCAGGTCCCCCCCTCGGGCAACGCCTGACACGAGAGCGGCGGCCGAGCGCGCCTCTTGCAAAGCAGCCGCAGCCCCCCCTCGGGCAACGCCTGACACGAGAGCGGCGGCCGAGCGCGCTCTCTTGTGAAGCGGCCGCAGCCCCCTCGGGCAGCGCCTGACACGAGAGCGGCGGCCGAGCGCGCCTCTCTTGCGGAGCGGCCGCAGCCCCCCCCCTCGAGCAACGCCTGAAACGAGAGCGGCGGCCGAGCGCGCTGTTCTGTGAAGCGGCCGCAGCCCCTCCTTGGGCAACGCCTGACACGAGAGCGGCGGCCGAGCGCTCTCAGCAGCGGCCGCAGCCCCCCTCCCTGGCAACGTTCGACACGAGAGCGGCGGCCGAGCGCGCTTCTGTGAAGCGGCCGCAGCCCCCCCCTCGGGCAACGCCTGACACGAGAGCGGCGGTCGAGCGCGCTCTCTTGTGAGCGGCCACAGCCCCGCCCCTCGGGTAACGCCTGACACGAAGCGGCGGCCGAGCGCGCTCTCTCGGTAGCGGCCGCAGACCTCCCCTCGGGAAACGCCTGAGACGAGAGCGGCGGCCGAGCGCGCTCTCTTGTGAAGCGGCCGCAGCCCCCCTCTCGCGTGCAACGTCTGACACGAGAGCGGCGGCCGAGCGCGCTCTCTTGTGAGGCGGCCGCAGCCCCCCTCGGGCAACGCCTCGACACGGGAGCGGCGGCCAGCGCGCTCTCTTCTGGAAGCGGCCGCAGCCCCCTCCCCCCGGCAACGCCTGACACGAGAGCGCCGGCCGAGCGCGCTCTCTCGTGAAGCGGCCGCAGCCTCCACGCTCGGGAAACGCTCGACACGAGAGCGGCAGCCGAGCTGCTCTCTGTAGCAGCGGCCGCAGCCCCCCCCTCGGGCAACGTCTGACACGAGAGCGGCGGCCGAGCTGTCTCTGTGAAGCAGCCGCAGCCCCCTCGGCCAACGCCTGACACGGAGCGGCGGCCGAGCGCGCTCTCATGAAGCAGCCGCAGCCACCCCCCCTCGGGCAATCGCCTGATCACGAGAACGGCGGCCGAGCGCGCTCTTGTGAGCGGCCGCAGCCCCCCCCTCGGGCAACGCCTGATCACGAGAGCGCCGGCCGAGCGCGCCCTCTTCGGGAGCGCCGCAGCCCCACCCTCGGAAACGCCCGACACGAGAGCGGCGGCCGAGCTGCTCTCTTGTAGAGCGGCCAGCCCCCCCCCCCTCGGGCAACGCCTGACACGAGAGCGGCGGCCGAGCTGCTCTTCGTGTGAGCAGCCGCAGCCCCCCTCGGGCAACGCCTGACACGAGAGCGGCGGCCAAGCGCGCTCTCTGGAGGCGGCCGCAGCCCCCCTCGGGCAAGCGCCTGACACGAGAGCGGCGGCCGAGCTGTTCTTGTGAAGCAGCCGCAGCCCCCTCGGCAACGCCTGACACGAGCGGCGGCCAAGCGCGCTCCCGTGGGCGGCTGCAGCCCCCCCCTCGGGCAACGCTCGACACGAGAGCGCCGACCGAGCGCGGCCTCTTGTGGTCGCCGCAGCCCCTCGGGCAACGCCTGACACGAGCGACGCGGCCGAGCGCGCCTCTCGTAGGCTGCGCCGCAGCCCCACCCTCGGGAAACGCCCGACACGAGAGGCGGCGGCCGAGCTGCTCTCTTGTAAAGCGGCTGCAGCCCCCCCCACCTCGGGCAACGCCTGACACGAGCGGCGGCCGAGCTGCCTCTCGTGAAGCAGCCGCAGCCCCCCCTGGGCAACGCCGACGACGAGAGAGGCCGAGCTGCTTCTGTGAAGCGCAGCCGCAGCCCCCCTCGGGCAACGCCCGACACGAGCGGCGGCCGAGCGCGCCTCTCGTGAAGCGGCCGCAGCCCTCCCCCTCGGGCGACGCCTGACACGAGAGCGGCGGCCGCCGCTTGGAAGCGGCCGCAGCCCCTCCTCCGGCAACGCCCGACACGAGAGCGCCGGCCGAGCGCGCTCTTGTGCAGCGGCCGCAGCCCCACGCTTGGGAAACGCCCGACACGAGAGCGGCGGCGAGCTGCTCTCTGCAAGCGGCCGCAGCCCCCCCTTCGGGCAACGCCTGACACGGAGCGGCGGCCGAGCTGCTCTCTCGTGGCAGCCGCAGCCCCCCCCCGGGGCAATGCGTGACACGAGAGCGGCGGCCCAGCGCGCTCGACAGAAGCGCCTGGCTGTCCCTTCCTCGGGCAACGCCTGACACGAGTGCGGCGGTCGAGCGCGCCTCTGGTGGCGGGCGCAGCCCCCCCTCCGCGCAGACGCCTGACACGAGAGCGGCGGCCGAGCGCGCTCTCGTGGAGCGGCCGCCAGCCCCCTCGGGCAACGCCTGAGACGAGAGCGGCGGCCGAGCGCGCTCTCTTGTAAAGCGGCCGCAGCCCCCCCCCTCTCGGGCAACGCTCCGACACGAGAGCGGCGGCCGAGCGCGCTGTCGTGAAGCGGCCGCAGCCCCCCCCTCGGGCAACGCCTGACACGAGAGCGGCGGCCGAGCGCGCTCTCTTGTGAAGCGGCCGCAGCCCTCCCCTCGGCAACGCCTGACACGAGAGCGGCGGCCGAGCGCGCCTCTGCGAAGCGGCCGCAGCCCCCCCCTCGGGCAACGCCTGACACGAGAGCGGCGGCCGAGCGCGCTCTTGTGAAGCGGCCGCAACCCCCCCCCCCGCTCAGGCATCGCCTGACACGAGAGCGGCGGCCGAGCGCGCCTCTTGTGAAGCGGCCGCAGCCCCCCCCTCGGGCAACGCCTGACACGAGAGCGGCGGCCGAGCGCGCTCTCTTGTGAAGCGGCCGCAGCGCCCCCCCCTCGGGCAACGCCTGACACGAGAGCGGCGGCCGAGCGCGCTCTCTTGTGAAGCGGCCGCAGCCCCCCTCGGGCAACGCCTGACACGAGAGCGGCGGCCGAGCGCGCTCTCTTCGTGAAGCGGCCGCAGCCCCCCCCCCTCGGGCAACGCCTGACACGAGAGCGGCGGCCGAGCGCGCTCTCTTGTGAAGCGGCCGCAGCCCCCACCCCTCGGGCAACGCCTGACACGAGAGCGGCGGCCGAGCGCGCTCTCTTGTGAAGCGGCCGCAGCCCCCCCTCGGGCAACGCCCGACACGAGAGCGGCGGCCGAGCGCGCTCTCTTGTGAAGCGGCCGCAGCCCCCCCCCTCGGGCAACGCCTGACACAAGAGCGGCGGCCGATCGCGCTCTCTTGTGAAGCGGCCGCAGCCCCCCCTCGGGCAACGCCTCGACACGAGAGCGGCGGCCGAGCGCGCTCTCTGTGCAGCGGCCGCAGCGCCCCACCCTCGGGCAGCGCCTGACACAGAGCGGCGGCTGGGCGCGCCTCTCGAAGCGGCGGCAGTCCCCTCCCCCCTCGGCACGCACCGACACGAGAGCGGCGGTCGAGCGCGCCTTTGTACATGGCCGCAGCCCCCCCTCGGGCACACGCCTGACACGAGAGCGGCGGCGAGCGCGCCTCTGTGAAGCGGCCACCGCCCCCCCCCCTCGGGCAACGCCTCGACACGAGAGCGGCGGCCGAGCTCGCTCTCTTGTAAAGCGGCCGCAGTCCCCCTCCTCGGCAACGCTTGACACGAGATCGGCGGACGAGCGCGTGCTCTCGTGAAGCAGCCGCCAATGGCTATCTAGGAGACGTTTTGCTTAGCCAATGAGAGTAAGCGGCCAGTACTTGTATCGCTTTTTCTTCCGGTTACAGGCGCCGCTGGCTCCATTCCATGGAATAGTTAATGCTTTCACATAAAAAGTTAGGGACACTTTTTTATATAAATATAAACGTTCAATTTGCACATTTAAAATAATCACTTATGTTTCTGCATTCGCAACACTATTACAATAATGGCTAAGCAGGTATATTTACGCATTTGTAAAATGCATATAAAAATGCTAATTTTATATACTTTGTGCCATTTTATATAAAGTAGATTGCTAGTAAATAATTTGCTAATGCTTTTCTAAAAGGTGTTTACTAAACGTGATTCGTAGCTTTTTTCCACATCGTTTTTATTTTTTTTTATATTTTGTGTAAATGATGCAAACCTTCCGTAAACAAAAAAGTAGGAAAAATTACTACTGCGTCTCATGCTTCAGTGTAAACTTCACGGCTGTGTAAAGTAGCATAGTGAAACCTTGGCAACCTCCACGTCTCGAGCTTCGAACTTTATTATTTCCGTAAGAAAATTAGCTACAACTCTAAAATATAAGTGAATTTTTCTCCCAAGGACTTCTGCTTTCACATATATTTCTTTTAGATAAATATAAAAAACATGAGCCGTACAATCATTTTGCGATCTGACGTGGAAACACCCTATGCAATAAGTGAAATCTTAATAGGGTAAATACCAATGACATTCATCAAACTTACCTTAATTTGTGCCATTGGAGCTGGGAATCCAATGCCGTACCATTTGGAGGCACCCATTGGAGGTTGGCAGACCCAGCCAATTTCGTTACTTGCATAACAGTTTTTGACGATAGATGAGTCAAACGACGGTTCCAGTTTTTTCACTACTCCGAGTGTGGCTTTTATACCGGTAAAAATCACTTTCTTGAGGTAATTTAGCCGAATCCCTTCATCCTCAATTGTCTTCGCAAGTTGCAATATCGTGGTAAATCTTTCTACTAGTGTAGTCACCTGCATCAGCACGAAAGTTAGCATTTAAACAATACTATTCATAATTTGTTTTCGTAGAAGCCGTGAATTTTAGAGTGAAAGCGGACAAGAAAATGCGCACTGAAGACAATGAATACAAGGTATTTTTGTAATACGCTTAATAACTAAACATTTCACGGTTTGATAATGCTGAGAAGGACCGAGGGACACAAAATGTGTTAAGCGACCATGCCCATGATGTGCGTAGATTGTGTCTGTCTGACGAGAGTGTCATCATGATCAAGCTAGTGTAGATGCTTGACTTTACCAACCAACTGCTAGCTCCCCCACATACCTGCTCTGCTTATCCAATCAAAAAACTCTGCTTATCTCAGTCGCTATAGTGTCTGGTTAGAAATCCCTTGGTCCCACGCGTTCACCCACCCTTGGGAGTATTTTAGGTTCGTGGTTTTAATAAGCCCCTATGAGCCTTAATATTTTATATGCATAACTTCAACCCTCGTTTAATGGTCGAGCATAACGCTTAAGGATAACAGCTAGCTTTTTCATAAAAACATTTGCTGATAAAACACATTTTGTGTTTAAACCAAAGCCTCACACATGATGCGCCAACATGAATATGACGCATGAACACCTGGAACAACTATTCAATAATAGGTGTCGCGCTCTGTTGCTGCGTTGCAGAAAATAATGGAGGAAATAGCAGCTGTATTTGTTTATGGCTGAAAATGTGCTATTTAAATATAAATTAGATCCGAATAAATATTTTTTTTATAACTCGCACTACTACATCAGTTACATTTTGAAAGCTTCAGCACAGTATTCATCCTAGTACCCTTTTTCTATCGTTAAGTCCACTTTCAGAAACGTGTTTCTTAGTTTCCCACTAGATACAAAATGTTATTTAACCCTCAACGCAGTAAAGCCATTGGGACTATAAATTTTATTATGCTACATTATTTATTGAAAATGATATGCTGGGTACAGTGTGCGTGTCGTACCTTGTATTTCTTGATGGCGTCAAGCATTTGTTCTGTACAAGCTGATTCCGAGAAGAAAACAGTCTTCGCTCCGGTGTAAGATGCACACAGGTAAAGACGAAAGCCAAGCAACGTTGTAATAGAAATCCAGGAAGCAATAATGTCCTCATCATCAAAAAGATAGTGACACCTTAAAAAGAAATATAAATAATAAAGGTGTTAAACTTGTTCAGTGAGATGGCTATTTTTGCTGTTTATTTGTCAGGTTGCAGAGCACGCCGTGCGTACATTTTAAGAGCGTCATCGTTGCTTTACTTACGTGAGAAAATTAAAATATATTTTTTCGCGACCAAACATACATTAGAATGTTTATAAAAGGCTCAAGCAAAAATGTCGACATCCTAAATGCTTAAAACACAGGAATGTTGGGCTCAATTTCCACACTTGCCCGTGTTCTTCTTTGTAAACATCGTGCCGGCGTGTGGTCGTGTATCACTACTGAGTGTTTCAGGATAAAGAACCCCAACTAACAATCGAACAACACTCGCTGAGTCTGTCATCTTCAGCTACCAACAGTGTCGCAATATACGAAGAGATTAAACTCAGGATGTCTAAAATCTAACGTCATCTTAAGTTTCTAACATATATATATCACATGGTACCTTCGTCTTCGTTTTGAAGGTCATCCATCTTTCAGTAAAAGCTCCTAAGGGCGCGGCGTTGTGTGTCTGTGTGTATGTTTATACAGCATGAAGTTAGTCTGCCTCGACTGGCGACTTGTCTCTCAGCAGTAGATGATGAATTTAGCCAGCGCGGTACAACCACTAGCCTGAGGATTCGACTTCCTCGAGCTTCCAACGCGAAGTTTGCCAAAATTTGGATTGAAAGTTCGACTTTCGTGCGCATGCGCGAAAATTTTAAGACGAGCTGACACCACCTGACGGAGGAAAATTTAGATATTTGTTAGATGTACTGCTTCACTGCATCCCATTACTAACTAACGAAAGCATTGAAAGTATGCCCACTTTTGCTTATACATCGTGTAAATATCGGTAATCATTTATTAAAATAAAAGATCAACTACTTTCTAAATTTTTGCTTCCCAACATTCGAAATTTTTTAGCAGAAGCCGGAGAAAACTCTTTATAAGTCGAATTTCGTCGAACTTCGCAAAAAGTTCGAAGCTTCGCCGAACCAGTCGAACGTAAAGGTTCGAGAGAAGTTCGCGACATCCCTCCTGTTTACAAGCTAAGTATACGCTAACCATACTCCAACCACTGTCACTTGCGGCGCCATCTGCGCAGGTTAGTTAGTTAGCTTTAAAGTGATTGGCGCAGCTGCATTGGGGCTGTGCGCCAGAAACATTACGTAAACGGCGCCTAAACTTTTTACAGGCTGACAAAAACCTTGAAGTGAACCCTGTTAAAAACTAGGCTTCTTAAACAACGTTTATATTTTCCGCTTCACATTATCTGCCAATAAGTGAAAGAATCAGAGGCTCGTCTGCTCGCTGCTCCTATCGGGAGATGGCGCCACAAATTGCGACCATCACTGACTCGGCCGTCTGCAAACATGTCCTCCACTGACCCTGGAAACTTTGTTGGCGTCATTTTTTTAAAACATTTCACCAGGCAAAATTCAACATCCATAAGCACAACCGACGAGAGTTTGAGCATTCTATGAACAGATGACACTTTCCCGCTGTTATACGGCGCCAGGATTTAGTTGGACACGCTACAGATCTATCTTTATGAATTATGATATACAGGGTATCCAAAAAATGCTACAATTTTTTTTTCCTTTTTTTTTTCTTTGCGAACATATACCACGCATTGTCAAACGGTCATTCTCCGCGCCCGACTCTAGCCCTCGCGGTCAGAACAGGATGCCAACGTTTCAAAGCTAAGCGTTCTTTTGTCCAAAATTTATAAGCGATTTCCTGAAATTTTTTAACGGGAAAATGGTGACCAACGGAGCTCTCTCAAGTACATAGAGTTGAATGTCGCCAGTCATCGAAAACGGGCGAAAACGGACTCCATTTTCCCATTGAAATTGTCAGATGGCTTATAACTTTTGAATGAAAGAACGGTTAGTTCTGAAACTTTGGTACCTGGTTCGAACCACTATAGCGCTACATTTGGACGGAAAACGAGCGTTCGGTAATGTACTAATCTTATTTTGCGGCTGAAAAGCAAAAAATTGGTAAATTTTTTTTCTGAGACAGGATAAACAGTCAAATATGGACTCGAGATGCGATCTCAGTCTTATTTGATATTTCGGTTATATCAAATTCTGCAATAATGCTCGAATATATAATCTTATCTCAACAGAATATTGACCACTGTTATTAGCTACGACCTTCCTAGAAATGCTTTTACGCCTAAGAGCTTTTTTGCGTACCAACGTGTAGTCCCCCAGAAAGCGGAGAGGCACAAATGCGAGAACTCACCCTGAAGGTAATCTGGCCACGATGCTGTAGTGAGTGTGTTCAATGGTCTTCGGGCGACCCGTTGTTCCGGATGTGTAGATCAACAGAACAACTTCGTTCTTTACGTCCTCCACCGGAATTTCCTCGTAGGTGTTTTCATCCAACGTCTTGAACTCAGTTACAGAAACAAATCCTTCGGCGGTGCCCACGGTGAAGTAACCCTGAAAGCGTTGGTCACGGGAATGTAAGAAGATATTCCCAAGACTAGCCCCAAACTTTTTCTCGGTTCGCAACAACACGATTTGCCGTCTAAACGGAAAGAAAGCGAGACTGACAATTCTGTCCTCAGAAACTATTCATTATTCCTTTTTCTCTCATCGGGACTATCAACATACGGTGTTAGCATCACGTGCGATATGACTAAAGCGTGCACTCTTGCAACGCAATAAAAAATAAAAAGACGCAAAGACAAGTTGTAGTTCTTGTTTGGTTGTTGTTATTTTTAGAGTATTTGAATGTTTTGAAAAGTAAAACGAAGTTTTACTACAGGGTGTCTCGAATAGGGGCCAGGCTCTTTAAATCGATTGCAATAATCGGTTTCTCAAGCTATCGCGCTACGATTTTGTGCACCGTTGCCCACGGGTAGTGCACTTTTTTTTATTATAAAATTTGCAAAGAGCAATCTTACCTGAGCAAAAAGTAAAAAAAAAGGCTTAACTCCAATGGAAACGCAGCGAAGCCACCGGTCTTTGAACAATAAAACGCCTTATTGTTTGACGACAGGTGGTTTCGCTGCGCTTCATAAGGTTAAGCCTTTTTTTTTTTTACTTTTCCCTCAGGCAAGTTTGCTCCTTGCAAATTTTATTTTAAAAAATGCACCACCTGTGGGCAACGCTGCACAAAATCGTAGCGCGATAGTTCGAGAAATCGATTTTTGCGGTCGATTTAAAGAGCCTGGACGATGTTTGAGACACCCTGTAGATTAAAGATGATTGGCAGTCAAATATATTTCTTAGCAAGGTGCTACGGTTCAATATAAAATTCCGGCATACATCGTGCAACGGGTCAAAGTCGGTGCTGCGCCTTTTCGTATTACCTCCACTCTGTCTCACATTAAGTAGCCGACTCTGCAATCCAATGTATCCGATCAATACACATAAGTGCACCGTCACTGCGCTTGTCGTCTTCGTGCGTCCGCAATCACCAAGTAAACCAAACACGCGGAAAAACGAAAAAGCGCGGGATCACGCCACACTGGGCGCGTCAAGTCGGCGCTCCTTTTCTCCTACTCCGACGCTCCGGGTTTCATACTCCGAGCGCAGCAACTAAACGGCGCATAGCGTACAGGAGCGCGACACACCGAGGCTGCGTTCCAAACCTAATCGAGTGGATCCGAGTTACCCTGGTGGATTATGTCACGTGTCAACAAATGTAGAGAAACGCTGGACGCGGGTAGGTTTTCGACAACCACCTTCACCCTAGAGTTAGATCGAGTAAGTTTTGGAACACGGCCAGAAACTACCGACGGTCCACACGAGCTCCTTCCGACCGTGGATACGGGTGTCACAATCCGAAAATATTTCGAAGATAAATAATTAGGCTCGCGTGGAGCCGCAGAGTCTAAAGCAAAAGAGACGGCGACGTTATGAAGTTTCTACGAACGTTTTAATATTCCTCAAAGGTTTGAAGACTCGCTTCGTGCACATATGTGGAACGTTACCTTGGCCGATCTATTTATTGACCATGCATGGTGTTCCGAATTAAATTAAAGACAACACTCTTGAACCCGCTCGTCGACGCAGGAAACCCTCAAATTTGTCAGAGATTCCCTGGTTCCGTCAGTTCCTTCTCGCAGCGAGACGGAAGCTATGCCAATACCGGCACACCGTCGTTCGATAGCACGTCAATTCGTTTTTAGGCGGTATGCACGAACAAACCCTTCCCGCAACGCTAACTGGTGTTTCGGCTTTCCAATCTAAGTATCTTTATTCGCTACGGCTGGGCTAAGCATTCTAAGCAGGGCAGCGGTCTGACTGTCCTTTCAACACAACTTTTCTGTCGCCGAGCTATCGCCACTCTCGTTCGATAGATCAATTCATTTTCAGGCAAGACGCACGAACAAACCTTTTCGTCAACGCTCACTGATTTTTTGGCTTTCGAATTGAAGTATCTCTATACACTGGCTTAAGCATTATAAAAGGGACAGAGCGGTTCGAATGTCTCCTCATCTCGACAACTTTTTCTGCCGCTCTGCTATCGGCACACTACCGTTCGATAGATGAATTTCTTTTCAGGCGAGATGCACAAACAAACCTTCTTCGGAACGCTAATTGCTGACTTGGCTTTCAAATCAAATAGTTTTTACCTGCGGGATTAAGCACTTAATACATCCTTTCCGGTAGGACACGCGTTTATTTAAAAGTCTAAACTGAAGGTCCGCCAAAAGAAATATGGGTTGTGTGAATGTTTATACAGCCTAGAACTTGGTCTGCCTCCAAGGGCGACGAGTCTCCCAGCTGTAGACGAGCAATTTAGCCAGTGCAGTACAAACCGCTAGCCTGGGGTCTTTAACGTGCACCACGCAGTAGTGATACACGACCGCACGCCGGTACGATGCTCATCCAGATCGAAACGGGCAGGGGCGGGAATAGACCTATTGCTGTCTTACCCAAGCATCAAGGAGAATGCAGGGATTGGTGTTCCACGCGCCGCACGTGCTGGCCTCAGCAGTAGTAACTTTTCCAAAGCAAAAACCTAAAACAAATGGCATCTTGCACGCGCGTTCGTCAATGCTTTCTTTTGGTTATTTACTTCGAATCATTTATACAGGAAAGGCGTGCGCGTGTGGCGCGTGGAACACCAATCCCTGCATTCTCCTTGATGCTTGGGTAAGACAGCAAATGGTCTATTGAACCCAGGATCCCTGGGTTCTCCAGCGAGAGCTTTCGCTCCACGTGCTCCGAGCTGGTGTGCGCTAGCCCATTCGGCCACCGATCCCCCAGAAGGTCCGCCACTGTTCATGGCGTCGGTAGGAATGTCTTTCTCTGAGCGCGCGATGGAAGCTCGTCTTCGACTTTCTCTTCCTCTTCGCTTAGCGATACATATCAGCACTAATCAACTGAAAAGGGGCAGCGGTCCGGCTACGCCTTTCGTCTCGACGGTCTCAACAGCAGCGCAGCCATCTTGTTTGTTTACGTGACGTCACAGAGCGCGAAGAAGTCACACGCGCTCCGAGAAATTCTCGGTGCACGACGAGCGCGCTCGAGTGTCAGTCTCCGGTGGCACTCCTATCCGTTTGGTGAAAGAAGCGCCAAACTCTCGCGCTCCGGACTGCGCGTGATTGTTCTGGCGCCGAACGGCAAATGCGAAAGGGCAACGAGTGCCCTCGCGATGCACTCCTGAAGCCGCTTGACTCACTCGGCCAGATCGTAGCGCCGGCTGCGGTCGGGCTTCGAGGGAAACTGAACATATATAGTGCAGGGATATTAGGGAGGTTTAGGGAACCGTTTTTGAAGATCCCATACGGTACGATTGGCCTTCTGGTACGAACTGCGCGTGTGCAGGAGTACCGGATATCGGTACGCCTGCACACGGTACGATATCGTACCGTACCGGGTGTGCAAAAACGGCTCCCTAAACTCCCTATTTACCGAACCAAACAGCCTCGTCCCTCCTGCATAGGTTTGTACTAAGCTGAATGAGTAACGCTGATGCGTCAGTTACGACGTTAACGTCAGTTTTTGTTTTTGAATTTTATCGTACGAGAAATAGACCGAGTTATATTCCAAGAGCCGACGGGAAATTAGGGAGTCCATGCAGGGATATTGAGTCACTTCAAGGCTATATCCGCGCAGAGTCAGTATTTGAGCCCTCAAAGGCCATCCTTAATATTACGACGCTCCCGTCGCTGAGTTAAAAAATTCAGTGCTCTAACTTTATTATAGTAGTGAGAGAAGCTACAACGTAAATGTGGCGTAACTGTTGGTGTCCACACCACTCATTTGTAACCACGGGAGCTGAAAGACCCCTTTTTACTTTTCTTGCACAAACCCACCCGCAGATTTGCTTAATGTTAGGCACCACGGCGCAGTAACTCATTGTGCACGTTTTATATTTCAACCAAAAACGCGGGTTCGTAAGCAGTTGAACGAGTGAACACCAATTCGCTAAAAATGCGCGGTTACTTGAAACGCATCTTGAGTCGCCGTACCTTCAAGTCCAGCTGGTCACGCATGTCCCTGAATCGATGAGCTTCACTTGCTGTGGTGAGAACGAAACTTGCGTTGCAATCTCGAACTTTTATGAGGAGATTATCTGAAAAAATATATATATAATAGGTTGTTCTGTCTGGGTACAGTATAAAGGTTCAATGCTACCATTAGCACATACGACATTTTCACCCTGCGATTTGGGGAAGTCGTCTCTTTTTCGAGGAATGAAGACTGTGTTCTTGAATACTTTCTAGTGATCTACAAAAAAAACTCTCAATCTAGAATATGAGTAACACTCAGTCTTCACTTCTATGCGAGTCCTTGAATATGTTGAAACGTCTTCTGTTCCTAAGAGTAAGCGTAAATGGCAGGGTGAATATTCTACCGATGTAGACAAGAACCAGACAGACAAACAAAAAAGGTCCAGGGACACATTTCACAAGACAAGAGTGTGATCAGGATACGCACAAAATAACAAAGCTACCTTCATTAGAAAATAGATAACCGGGAATGAAAAAATTTATATTTACTGAGAGAATGGTTGCGGTCATTTAATTGTTTAACTATTTTCACATTATTCACAATTCGTAATGTCGTAGGGGGTGACATTTCACAATGTCGCCTAATCACCACAAAAATAAAGAAATGGTCTTGGGTGCCGGACTCTTGATTACAATCAGTAAAGAGTCAGGGGACAGCATCATGCGCAGAAGAACAAGGTTTACTCAGAGTTGACCTTTACGTTATTTTTGAAGTGGCGCTTGTGTGCCAGGCGCAGTGCGCAGGTCATGTGGATTGTCATGTTAGACATGGGTTATGTGCCTCATACAGAGGTTCATGATCTATGGCTATCGATCTCCTCTCTATTTCTATCTCATGGCACCAAGGTGTCTAAGAATAACCTCTATACAACCACCGGAAGCAGATATCTTCCTTTTGTGTCAAGCTCAGATTAATGCAGTACCACGTTGTCCCTTCCCGTGTACTTACATTGTCCGATCCGAGGGCCATGAACAACTGGCCGATACGTACTCGCAAAGAGCGACAGCTTGATCTCCAGACACCTATAGCTTTACACTAGTCTGACTTTCACCATTCTAAGAATAAGATTTGTAGGTTTAGCTGCTGCAGACGGAGTCACAATCTTGCCCTGTTTGTCTAGACAACCTGGGACGCAAATGCCTTCATATTGTCCCGGCGTTGCTACAGGTCAAAGTCAAGTATGTGACAAGCTTGCGCATTCCTCGGCGCAAGCTTGTTGCAAAGTGCACCACAAAGAGTTGTAAAGTGGAGGGGGAGGCCGGCAGAAGGTCACTCGAAAACGGGACGCGTCCATAATCACTCCCAAGGGTGTGCCGGCGGCACATTCACCCTACGTGGGCAAGGAGAGCTGGCACCTTCGAGAAATTCGGCCTCGTGGTTCCTTTTATCCGGGAGGCCCACGCCATTGGTGACGACGACTCTCACGGCCTGCTTGAAGCTAGCCTGGATAGAGATATAGGGAACCCCATGGTTCCCAGAAGTGTCGAAAGCCTTCAGTAGTTCACGCAACTGCCTTAGTGGGTGCAAAAGCTGCTATTTCGGTCGATAGGGGACAAGTTCCGATGTTTTAAGGGCAAACCTTACAAAGCAACGGAGCGACGAGCTTTGACACTCCGAATAATAAACAAACTAGCTTACCCGAACCAAACCACCGGAGCGATAGCCCGTTAAGATTACGAGTCAAATATTTTCGCGGCAGACTCAAGTGGCGCACGTGAACATCGCGTTTCTTCGTTGATTTGTTTGCTGCAACGCTGGGACTACAGCGCCTTAGAAGCTTCACCAGCGAAAGATGCCATCTTGTATCGAAAGCCACAGACGTCACGTCAGCGTCGCGTTGCGACTCATTGCCGCTTGACGGTTCGCGAAAGCGGTTGGCAGTAATCGGTCCTGTTATGTCCGGCATAACATGTCAAAGAAGAAGACGCGCCTCGTCTTCCTCTGCCATGATCAGATAGTGTGCGTGCCAGCGCATGCGGAGACATTCGGTTCCGCCGCCATCAAGATCGGCAGTTGTGAGCGACCAGAGTAAAGATACTCGTTGGGCTTTCAGTAAGCGGTTCCAGATGAGCTCCAACTCCAGATGAGCACGCGCGTCGGCTGGATGAGGTACTCTCACGACTGGAAAATGCAGGGCTGAAGCTCAAGCAAAGCAAGTGCTTCTTCGGCGTGAAGGAGGTAAAATTCTTAGGTCACCGCATAAATGCCGAGGGAATTCATCCAACCCAGGACAAGATAATTGTCGCAATGAAGACATGCGCACGGAGCTACCTCTGGTGGCCCGGTATCGACGCCGACATCGAGTCATTCGTCGCAGAATGCAGTGCCTGCCAGACCCACCGCAAGACACCACCAAAGGAGCCCATACCAGTCTGGCACAGACCCTCCCAACCTTGGGATACTATTCTCAACTGGATCGTGAAGGCCTCGCCATCGTGTACGGAGTTCACCACTTCCATCAATACATCGCTGGGAGGTCCGTGACCATATTCACGGACCATCAACCTCTCCTAGGTATCATCGGCTCCAACAAGCCTGTTCCACAAGTATTATCACCAAGGATGACTAGATGGTGCGTGAAGCTGGCAGCCTACCACTACGACCTGAAGTACAGGCCAGGAAATCGTCACCAGAACGCAGACGCTCTCAGTCGGCTTCCGTTACCACACACAGAAGACGAGCGGAATCCACCTGGCGACATATTGATGTTTGAAGACTTGTCACGGCCTCCTCTGTCAGCACAACAGGTAGCAGAAGTGACAGCAAAGGACACTGTGCTGGTTGAAGTGTTAGAAGCCATTCAGAAGGGCACTCTTCATCGGCTCAAATCACCAGAGTTCACACCTTACACAAAAAAGGCGGCAGAACTGTCGACACACCGAAATTGTGTGACATGGGGGGCACGCATTGTGATTCCCACGCGGCTGAGGACGGACGCGTTGACATTGATTCACGCGGGGCACCGTGGAATTGTCGCAATGAAGACATGCGCACGGAGCTACCTCTGGTGGCCCGGTATCGACGCCGACATCGAGTCATTCGTCGCAGAATGCAGTGCCTGCCAGACCCACCGCAAGACACCACCAAAGGAGCCCATACCAGTCTGGCACAGACCCTCCCAACCTTGGGATACTATTCACATGGACTTTGCGGGTCCTGTTGAAGGCCAAGTTTTCCTGGTTGTCGTGGACGCCTACACTAAATGGGTGGAAGTCCGGGTGATGCGGAACATGACGTCGGCTGCAGTCATTAGAGAATTGAGGGCTATCTTCGCAACTTTTGGCGTTCCACGGAAGGTGGTTTCTGACAACGGCACAGCGTTTGTGTCCGAAGACATCAAGACTTTCTACCGGAATAACGGTGTAATATCCATCACAAGCGCGCCATACCATCCAGCAACTAACGGCCAGGCTGAACGCATGGTTCAAGAGCTGAAAATGGCACTAGCGAAAAGAGGAAGAGAAGATCTGAATTGTGTGGTTGCCAGATTTTTATTCAAACAACATACAACAATCCATGTGGCAACAGGAAAGACACCTGCTTGGATGATTTTTGGAAGGGAACTTCCGTCTGCTCTCGAGCGACTAAAGACGTTCATCCCAGAGACACCTGAAAGCACTGCCACCTTTACAAATCCACGCAAGCTGAATGTAGGCCAACCAGTGTGGGTTAAAACATTTCCAGACGGTAAAAATTGGATACCGGGAGTGATCGAACGTCAGATGGGACATCGCTCTTGGATGATTCGGGTAGAGCAAGGTTCGATTCGCCGACACACCAACCACATACGGCCGCGAAGAGTGGCATCGCATAATCAACCTCCACAGACAGCTGTGGCACCCGCATGGGACATTAGCAGCCGTGACGACATGGCTCCGCGACCCGCGACAACCATCAGGGACAACAGTACAACTGCGGTTCCCGAGGAATCGGTTCCTGCTGTGCCGCCGGCAGAGCCTGACACTTCAGGCACTCGAAGGAGTTCCCGAGACCGGCGACCACCTCAAAGATATGGACATGACGTCTAGTGGGGGAGGTGTTATGTCCGGCATAACATGTCAAAAGAAGAAGACGCGCCTCGTCTTCCTCTGCCATGATCAGATAGTGTGCGTGCCAGCGCATGCGGAGACATTCGGTTCACGCCGCCATCAAGATCGGCAGTTGTGAGCGACCAGAGTAAAGATACTCGTTGGGCTTTCAGTTAGCGGTTCCTGATTACTTCACACTTAACAGGTCCCGAAGCGGTTGGCAAAAACGCGCCCCAACCGCTCGATCCCAACCGCTTTGCGGTAGAGAGCGCGCGGATCCGCTTCGAGTGTGCATGAACGCGCCACACTGGCTTCGATATGAGGCTCCTTTTAGGCCTCTGAAGCTGCTTTCTTGTTCCATTCCACTTTTTTTTCTCAGTATTTTCAGTGGTTCGGCGATCAGAAAATGCAACAGAATTAATTTAAAAAACTCTTAATTCCAAAAAATTATTTTACGTTATATACATCAACAGGGGATCGGAAACTGACCGATGGCATTTGTCTTGGCCTCCTGGCGGAATCTGCCCTCCGTTCAAACGGAACTCCCCAAAGCCCACACTGTCCTGGCCAAATGCGCGCTTGCTCTACTGCACTGGCTAAATTGCTCATCTACAGCTGGGAGACTCGTCACCCGTTGAGGCAGACCAAGTTCTAGGCTGTATAAAGCATACACACAACCATTTTTTTTTGCGCGCTTGCAGAGGCGCAGGGGCACTTTCGCGTCCCAGAAGGCCTGCAAAACCTGCTGTAACTATTGGATCATAGCATTCCAATATGGCACTGGGATGAGGACGTCATCTAAGTAACTCATCACTACTCTTCACCTCAAGGGTTCCAGGACACGATTCACACGACATTGAAATACAGCAGGTGCCTTCGTGAAAATGAAAACCATCCTTTCGAACTTGCCAGTTTCGTCCGGTGTGATAAAAGCTGTCTTCTGCTGAGCTTCTTTAAATGAGTCATGAACCGATATCGGGTTGGAATGTTTACAACTTTGCAGAGGCGTACTGTTCCTAGTCTGGTCAAGTAGACTCGCGCAGACCGCCACCGAATCAAAATCTTTTGTCGCGGTGAAATTGCGAAAATAAAAGGGGACAATTTCTTTCAGTCTCGCTTTCGCAAAACTTGATGACGTAATTGTGGGATCGAAACCACCTGCCTGATGACAATTGAGCGCGGCTCATGGAGTGGACACGAGAATTGCGTGAGCGCTCGAGAGCGGCTCGTAACAATCAGTGTCTCGGCGGACACGTGGGTAGTGGCTACTCTATAACCAATGCGGTAAAGATAATAGCCAAACTCTAACAATGCCTTGAGCTCAGCGCTTTTTCTATGTTGCCAACCCCAACGCGTGGCTACGAATAGCGTTGGCAGCGTAGGATAGGCACCCGGCCACGTACCCGCTTGTCTGGCTCCGAGTTGAGGGGATAAACGGTGCTCTTATTTCTCGATTTTTTTTTTTTTTTGCGACTGCCATTGATTAGAAGGAAAAACGTAGGCAAGCTTATTCACTTATTAACGTTAGGGAGTGAATCTAAGTAGTATTTAGCGAAAGTAAAAAAACTGTTCGGAACCACGAGAATCGGGATACATTTTGCCAGTGCTCCCTCAATGTTAATATTGGCCGTGCATCTTCCAATTCTCTTCGTTGCGGGCACGTTGTTATTGCCAAAGACGTACCCCCTAGGGGTGTCTACTCTCGAATGAGTTCTGTACCACTCCGTGCTGCCGAGGTAGAATGAAGCAGACGGCTGAAGCCGCCCTGGTAAATGAGTTCAACAAGCTTGTACTTGTCATCTAGTATCACTTCATTACGAAAAACACGAACGTTTCTTAATTTCGTTCGATGGTTCAATCACAATGCTTGCGTCGTTACGCTGCGCCGTCAGGTTGCCATGGCGTGGCGTGTGGTCAGTCTCGTTGCAACGCAGGCACTTTAATGGTCTTTTTGGCTGGGTGAAGTCCCTTGCAATGTGACCATATACTAGGTGCAACTACAGCACTTGTGCTCCCTATTTTCGTTTAAAAGCGGCAACCGCTTTTTTAGTGGTGTTCCTTGCATTGTCGATTTCTCTTCTGTAGGTCCTTCATTTGCCTTGGTTACGTGCTGAGTAGGTCGTGAGCTGCTTTTCTCGTAATCCAGAAAAACACTGTTACGGGAAATCTTTTCGAAATCTTGAATATCACGTGAAAAGTCGCCTTCGACGTCATGTTTTTTTTTTGTTTTTTTTAGCATTGCGTTAAGTTTTCTTCAAATGCCCGTGATCACTTGTTCGCGTTTGTCACAAGAGTCAAGTCGTGCCTCCCGGCACAAACGAACAGTGGGGCCGAAATAGGCCACTGTACCCTCTCTGTGCTGTTGGACGCGATCCTGCGTCCTCCGCCAACACCCTGCTGCCCTGAGGTCTGGCTGACAAATGTTCAACGGAAACGAGCTCCAAACTCTTCCCACGAGGTGATTTCAGCGCTGCGCGCGTGTACCACAATCCCTGGCGGGTCCAGTAAGGTGGGACTTAGCTTTTTTGAGGATGAAAGACGACGGCCGCTTATGAAGCGTTGCCGTACAGTCAGATGTTGTACCCAGTGGCGCGCTGACTTCGCGTCTTCACTTCCGTCGAAGCTTGGGATGTTCTTGATGAGGTCGGGCGCAATTTGAAATGTTGTCACGTCACGCGACTCAGTCGCTGCAGTCGGCGCCGCGTTGGTCGGAATCAAACTTTCTAACAATTAAGTCCTTCGGCGATCGGTCCTGCTCCATAATCATCCCCAGAAGTTCACGTACGGAGGGTGTGCCACTTGAGCTGCTGCATTCGAGTGAGACGGACAAGTCTGCTGACCCGTCCTTACTCATCTTCGGTTACGCTTAGTCACTCGTCTTGCACATCTTGCTCGTTGTATTCCAGTCGCTCTTGGTCATCCCACTCATAAAATATTAGCTCACATTTTATCTTGATATTGACTGCTGAAAAAATTCACTTCAAGTCGTGATTAGGATATATAAATGAAAGGTTAAAAAAACCAACTGGTTTGCCGCGCAGACTCACGAACGGTAAGTCTACGGGGGGGGGGGGGGGTTGCCGCGCAGACTTACGAACGGTTCTCTCGCACACGTGCACGTGTTATTCTTTTTTTCTTTTTTTTTTTTGGGTGGGGGGGGGTTGAGGTGGCGCTGTTTTCATTGCGCTTCGCCTTCTGCCACCATAGAGCGGCGGTGTATTTATAAACACTGAAAATTCCAACACATTCATCTTCTTTATCTTCGAGTCATTCTTACCGTTTTTATTCAAATGTTTTCGTGTTCAGAAAAGTAATACATACTTTATTTACATTATGCGCAAATGTCGAGACTTTAAAAGCATTAAAAATAATTAGCCGCACCGAAAAACAGCAGCAGGTGAAAGAGGCATCAACTTACATAAACAATAGGAAAGTGACGCAAAAATACACTATCACAACACAGACGCGTCTTGTAGCTTTCCGCCAACTGTCTGCGCCGAAAAGTTCGAGACTTTTGTCATTTCTTCTAAGCAACGGAATTCCGATATCACTATGATAGTTACTCACCAGTTGAAAACCTTGGAGAGGACAACACGGCAACTCCTCCGGCGAATATAACGCTGTACATGGCTATCAGGTTTTCCAGGGAATTGTCTAGATGCACCAGAACCTTGTCGCCTTTCTTCATGCCGTGCCCCTGAAACCCAGCTGCGTATCTCTGAAACATCTTTAGGAGATCTGCAAACGTGACCTGTTCGTCGTCGCAGACCTGCAACATGTTTACACTTTATACGTAATGCCTATTCGTGCAAGACAATCAATAGCGATATAAAAAGTTCAATATACGTTTTACAGGAAGTTTCCGCAAAACCAATTAAGCTTGTGTCCTGACACGGCTGTAAGGACAAAAAAGCGATTAATTTAAAATATAATATATATATATAAAATAAGACGATAGTGTAGCTTTGAAATTGCGTTATGATAAAAAAATGCATCGTTCAGAATGTTCCTGCGATCATGATTCAATTATCGCATTAAATTCGAAACCTGCCTGCACGCACGTGCTCCAAATTATGCGTATTTTGTGCAAAAGCAATGATGTTGTCAGTTTGATGAATAATGTGATCAGCAGAACTCTTCAGCATGAGCTTGAAAGAGCTCCTGCTAAGTGACTTTAGCTTGGAAAGAAAGGCCACTCACCACTGTTCGTCAGTGTCTTGGCAAACACTGGTGTATGGTATTCACTTGCAATTAATCATAATTTGCTTTCGAAAATATAATATTGTGCGTAATTAAATATGATTGTCTAAATAAAAATAAAACACTACGAAGACACAAACTGCCTTTACAAATTTCTAGACTTTTCAGATACATTCTATACAAGCTACATTAACAAAGGACGCTTTGCTAAGTCATTCAAGCATACAAAAACATGTTGCGAGCAAAGTTTCACGCGCTGGGCGGGCTGGCGTCTGAAGCATTAACTCTTTTAAAGCAAAACCTTAAAACAAATGGAACTTTGCTTAAGCGTTCGTTAGACCCCTTTTTCCTATTTCCTTCGAACCTCTTATACACATAAGGCGGTTCCGAGCCCGGTTCCAAGCCTGCTTTCTTCTTGGTGCCTGCGTCGTTTGGCAAAACGTCCATTAACTAGAGCACGTAAATCAAAGTAATTGCTAATGTAGAATTGTGAATTCGTCCACAAAGAATTATCACCGTTTTAACCAATGACGGCTTCAAGGTAGCTACGCCGCTCTTTACGGTCGCTCGACTTGAGGTCGGCGAGGCACTCGTTACTTTATTATATCACTCAGTAATGGCTAATCACAGCCAATCTTCTGCCAGGGAAGAATTCTTCGGCGGTCCCGTTACCGGTGCAGCCATCATACTCGCTACGGCTTCTGCGATCATATTCATGCCCCCCCCCCCCGTAAACAATGCTGCCTCTCTTACCCTCCAACATGGCCAAACATGACGTCCCAAGTTTTGCAGCAGTAAATTAGAAAATTATCTATTATGCAGCAAGCTTCTCTTCACTAGGTTACCGTCACCGGGTCATTGTTGCATGGAAAGTTAAAGTACTGCGAAACATTTAGCTTCACGAACGTTGTACCTGCCCCTATTAATGTGAAGATGCAGGAGGTTTCGAATTAGTTAGCTAAGAAAGCTGCTGGTAGTGGCCGAATAAAATTAGACTAAACCGGCTATATAAATCAGCACGTTCTTTTGAACACGCCGTTATCTCAAGTTCGTAATCCCGAAGAAAACATAAAGTTTGAGCTACGTGATTGTTAGCGCTACATCCGCAACATGGTGCTGCCTTTTCCCTGTGTTCGTTTGGCCTGTGCTGGTTTGTACATACGTGTTCTTCTGTCGCACAGCATCTGTGAAGCGGCACTGCTTTGTCGCGGTTCTCTTTCTCGCCGTGTCGTTTGGACCACGCTGCTTATTCGCTTACTATTTAGTAGTGGTGTAGCACTACTAGTAGTACTAAGTAGTACTACTAGTAGCTACTTAGTAGCATTCAGTAGTTTTTTACGTTCTCAAACAAGGCGCAATTTGTTCGCAGACATCGTCAACTTGGCATGTACTACATTTATTAAATCACACCTTGCGCTCACATAAAATTCCTGGCGTTTGCACTTTTTAAAACATATAAAAAATACGATGCCAGCCAGCATTTGTGTTTTTCTCAGCTACTTATAAGAAAGAATTGGGGCACAGAGGAAACGGTAACTGAAGCCAAATGTTTTGAAAACAGATGTGTTGATAAAAAAAATAATTGAACCGCGGGAGTAAGTCCTCCCCGGTGCTGCTGTCTCGGATTAATGTCCAGGAGGCCTAACTAAGATAAGGTGTCTCTCCAATAGCGTCATCTGCTCTGGAGCCAGTGTCAATTCATACAAACCGGTGACCTTGGGGAAATAGACATGTGGCCAGGGTATGCAGAAAAAGATAAAAGGTTGGACGCCCTACTCGGATACATTTAGTGAAAAGAAAGCCTAAGCACTTCAGCCAGGCACGTAGCCAGGATTTTGTTTCGGGGGGCCCGCCCACTGACAAAATGTTGTATGAGGGGGAGGGAGAGGAGGTCCCAGCAAGATTGAAGATTTCGGGGGGGGGGGGCGGGCCCCATGGGCCACCCCCTGGATACGTGCCTGACTTCAGCCCAACATTGTGTTCCTTATAAAAACGTGAAAAGTATGTATATTTGAGAACATTCTATAAATTACTAATGACACCGCGTGAATTTTTGTTTTGTTTGTGTTTTACGAGAACTTTTGCATTCTGACGAATGTATAGCCTCCAGATTTTTTAAGAATATCGCGCAAACGCTCACCGGTTGGAAGATCAGCGCCTTATCGCGGCGGCAAACAACAGGTCAGCGAGACTACGCGCATATGCCAGAAGGCACAGGCCTAGGCTCGCTGACTTGTTGTTTCACGCCGCGATAAGGAGCTCATCTACCGGTCGGTCGTCATTCGCGGAATATTGTTAAAAATCTGTAGGCTGTACTTACGAATGCACTAATGGTCATGTTTATTAACAAGTTTTTAAGGTGCTAAAAAGAGGAAGGAAGTACGTTTAGAGAGATTTGTTGAAAACCTTACCAGAGCAGTTCGATTACCATGTTGCTCGAGGTTCTTTTTGACCACCTGGTAAAGAGGCAGTTCCTGAACGGCTTCCGATGGGAACGGCGAGTAGACAATGCCATTTTCAATTCGGGCCTTGAGTGTCATCTTTCAGGATGCGGGCAAGTGACTTACCTAGGACAAGAAACAATCTAAAGTCGCTCTATGTTAGAGCCTTCCAGGAATTCAGTGCCATCTAGTGGTTGAAATATCAGTCTTGTCGCTTCGTACTCTAAAGGTGGTTCGCACGTCAACGGCAGACGTACAAAAGTGACGGGGAATTTCGCTGCACAGTTCATTTCTATTCGTTTCAGTCTTGATGGTGACAAGAAACGATCACCCTCTGTACGCGGCGCTCTTGCCTGAGTGAAACTCCCAATAAACTTCGCCATATCAAGGGGCTTTGAGGACCGAGTGTGTGCCAACGGATACATTAGACGTGAGTGCGAAACAAACCCTGACTCAGCGTTGGCATCCAATGGAAGGTATTCAGTGCCAAAATGTCGTCCACCTGATTGTTTCCACGAGCTGTCGGGGGCATGCTGAAGGCGAGAATTTCTAGGATCCAAATGGCACCCTCTTAATAGGCCTTTCTCAAAGTTCCGTCAGGCAACACTGGCAGTCGCCGTTTCTTGGGCAACAAGCGTGCCATTGAGTCCTCGCGCCGAACACTGAAGGAGCACTTGGATACAATGCATTCTAAGCGTACGCTCCCAGACAATGGCGTACTCTGATAATTAGCGTAGCAGCTGCTAGATGGCGCGTACTTTTGGAAAGGGTCTCTTCTAGGGCTGGACACTTAATCAATTAACCTACCGATTAATCGATGAATGCTTTAATTGCGATTATTTTTAACTGGGTAATAGGTTAAAATTTGACAAACAAAATAAATTAAAAAAACTTTGAGGACGCTTAAGCTTCGCCTTTAAGAGTGGAACGCGATAATGGTATTGGTCCCCGTTCGCATCGCCTTCTCATTCGCTTCTCATGCTCCTCGTACCAGTGAGCAGGGAACTCGGCTTACATGGCCTAGACAATAGCATGTCTGGTTCGCGACCGAAGGGTTGTGGGTTCGAATCTTACTTACAATTCTTCAATTTGTTTTTTCCTTTAAGGCTAATGAATTACCTTTTAAAGTGAAAACATCTAAAACATTCTGCCACCTTTTTCGCACTACATGTCATGTTTTTTAATCTCTTTCATCTCACGCGTGACGTCACGTTTCACGTAAGCGTTGTACGTTGTTTAAAATTCCAACGAGAGGTCATGTGGCCGTGACGTCATGACCCTATCGACCAATCAGGATTTTCCCGGCACGCCACCGACATCGGCTTTTCTGCGACACGAGCTCCTAAACGCTATCCCGTTAAAATTCAACGCTTTCCCCACGCAAACATTGACGAGTAGACCTGTATGAAGGTAAACGTTAGGAGATATTTTGACCTAAATTGTTGGGGCGAGATTTGGAACTCCAAAGAAATGGAGGTCCTACGTGTAAGTCCCGTGTTTTCGGATAAATGCGATGAAATTTGAAAAACACTCGCCGGTAAAAAAATAATATTAATTCGGATTTATCCGGAAAACTTTGCATTCGGAGGTCACCATGGCCAAAACGAAACAAAAAAGCAGTTTTCTACAAATAAGTTTGGAGAGAGCACAGCCTTAGCGGTCATCAGGAGAGGCCTCCCCAGATTCCTTCAAAATCTCGTAGTATTGACCAAAGAACGTTCCCCGTTTATCCCGTAAGGTTTTGTTCAGGACAACGGGTCACGTTCTGGGTCACGACACAAACAACAGTTTTTAGATCTCCAGGGGCCTTAATCTGGACACTTGGCCTCAAAGGTCGGCGAGAAATCTGGCGGCCGTGGTTGGCCAACGCCGCACTTGACCTTGGCGCCGGCCAATCAGAGCCGCCAAATTTCTCACCGACCTTTGCGCCAAGTGTCCAGATTAGTGCCCTAGATTGAACTTCTTAAAGGAAGGTAGGGTTGTGATTTGATAAACATGAAAACTATGAACTCCTAGATTTCGTCGGAGTGACAGCTGAGGCTGCGATATCCCAGCTTCACCTCGCGCGGTCGCAGGGAAAAGCGGTAGAATAAAATGAAAGAAACAAAAAGCTTTCCAACGACTACGTCACGCAGTTCCGTAATCTTGATGCGTCTTTTTCAAGATTTTTTTTTTCGTGAGGCAGTTAGTATTATTAATGGCAAGGGCGCCAGTGCCATGTGACACACGTGCGTTCTTATATATCTAAGGGAGGGTTATATCCGCCGGTTAATACTGTAAACGACTTATTTTTCGCGGGCTCAATATTTTGCGATTTAGGTCAAAGCTGAAGTTTTGGGATAATTCGCGGGTTCTAATTTTCGCGACGCGGTGGGATCTCAATGTAGATTCCAATGTGTTTACATTTTACCGGAATGAGCCTCTTGGCTTCTGTGACCGAAGTAAGTAATTTGTGAGTTCTCACAAACTGATGTAATAATTAGTGAATGTTCTCGACCATACACTTAAAGTTTCATTTGACATCTGAAATCGTACATTGTGTCGTTTATCACACGGTATTCAGCAAAAAGGCAAAAAGTGTGATTTTGACTTTTAAACAACTATTACGAGTGGGAATGAACGAAACCTATTAATTGATTAATAAATACGATTAAAAGGTGGGCGATTAATCGGGTTAAAAGTTTTAATCGGCGCCCGGCCCTGGTCTATTCTGTAGCGTACGGAAGTTTATGAGTTCCGAATCAACATACAAAGAATAAATTTACTGAGAAACGTGAAACCATGTGTTTGTCCGAAGACTTAGAAATAAACAGCCCAAAAAGAACCATTCGCGAATTTCCGCGGATAAGGGACAACCTCAGAAAAGGAGACGGGTGCGTGGACTGAAACTGACATGAATACCGAATTGTCTCCTACAAATAATAAACAGGGCGTATATTTTTTCGGCTTTAAAGGCTTTTTTTTTTCCTTTTTAACCTCAAAACTACACACATCCGGTTGGTGCAGGTGACCTATGCGGCCAGAGGAATATATTCTAAGGGGTTAATCGTCACGATAAGTAGGTTAATTAACTAAAGGTTGTCAAGTAACTTTTCTTCGTTGTGACGGTAAGTATATGGTTCCCATTACAGACTTGCTGAGCGTACGTCATCGAAAGCCACCAAATCGCTCGGTTTTAGAAGGGCTTGGAGCGCGCGGATAGCGCGGTGGTATCCAAGGTTATGAATCGTGCAACACGCGCAAGGCTGGCAGTACGAACACGCTCTCTGGTCACCAGCTTTTCGGCGCCGCTAGCTTTGAGCTTGTTGCACAAGGGGTAAACTTAGGTCATTAACCCGATTTCCCACGCGCTCCGAATACTGGTTTAATGGTTTACGATGAGCGCTCACCAAGTTTCTAATACTATAGGAACCCTACGTTTATTTTTCTAATTAGAAGTTATTTAACACATTTTAGTTCGTTATCTTCGTGACGTTTATAGTCGTAAACATGACTTGCAAAAAGAGAAAACGTTAACTGCTTTTATAACAAATCTGTGAAGCTGAAATCTGTAAAATCTTCATTCAAATAGCCATGGCAGAGACTCACGTTCGGGTAGCGTTAAAAGCAGCGTATTTCTTCGCTCCGCCGTAGAAGAAGTTACGAATACGTATCCAGAGCTTCAAATATATACTCTAGAACAAATATCAAGTCAGAACCAGAGCAAGTCGGTGCGGTCAGCGAGAGAGCGAACGCTAACATAGAAGGTGGTACGGAGAACTTTTACATCCTTATTAAAAAATAAAACGCCGTACAGCTCTTTATCGTCGCTGCCAATGACCTGCACCGATCGCTGAGAAGTTGGTGTGCACAAAACCGTGACAGCGGCTCGTAAAAATGCCATCCTGCTCCATAGAACAAAACAAAAAATAAAGCCACATATGCACATCCTGTGTCTGACGTTAACCATCAAAGCCAGCTAAAAATGTAAAGGTACTAAAGGTAACTGCACTGCACGACGAGATCAAGCGATAACGAGATATACAGGGTGTTCGAGTTTCATTTCAACATGCTTAAAAAGAGAATGAGATTTAGACGAGGGCCGTCTTCACCATTCATTCAATTCTTCTGTTTCTATTTTTCAAATTTTGGTTTTACGGAAGACACAAAAATGGATTGAACCCATAGCCTTGAGGCTAGTGTGGGGTTCAAATAAAAATAAAGTTCACATAGCGAGAGGCAAGCCAATAAAACAACAAACAAGAATATTACTAACCTATCAAAGTGTTGAAGTAGTTCGCACAAATCATTCGAAATCAAACATTTTTTTTTAACGCGGTAAAAAATTTGATTTTTGTTTCACATCGGTGGGTATTGAATTCCAAAGTAATGATCCTCCATATTCTATTAGTCCATGATCATACGTATTTCCTCGTGGAAGCAAACTGAAGATAAGATTGACAACAGCACTCGTCTGCGTTGGAAAGTTAAACAAACTTGATGAGAATGGTTCCTTCGACGCTATAATTTTATGAAATATTTGAGCTAGCGTCAATTTATACAAATTATTTACAGGTAATTAAGACTCGCATTAACAGGTATAAATGTCTACTTGGGTCAGTGGGTTTCGAGAATTTGATTATCCTGAGAGCACGTTTCTGCAGACGAACAACCGGATCTAGGTAGGTATAGATACGTGCTGCCTCAGGACTCGATGCAATAATTTAGATGACTGTGCTCAAGTGAAAGATATAGTATTCGCAAAATGAACGAGTCAGTACATTCACGTGCCTTCAATAATGCGTAGCATCCGTATGCTAGCTTTGAAAATGTATTTTTAATTTGATTTTTCCAGTTCATAACCATGTATTTATCAGGCTCGGTGGATGTTAGGTGAGGGGATTAACTAAAATTCGTTAGATAACTTTTGAACTATTGGTTTTAGGAGTTATGTTGCAATTTCAGTATTGACGTAAATTACTATTAGAGGTCAGACATATTAAACACATATTAAAAATGCACAAGTATTTTTATTGGTTTTTTTTATTTCCCGTTTTTAAACACAACTTCAAAATTGCGCGCAACAAAAATAAGTATATATATATATATATATATAAAGCCGCCGAACGCCCTGCCCACAATAACGCTTGGGAGAGGGGCGCAAATCTACACTGAGCACAAAAGTGGTCATTCGAATAGACCGATCTCACAGCCAGTGCCGCCATGCATCGTGGGAAGCGCAGCCTTTTGGCAAGCGCGACAACCCCGCCGACGGTCTGCGCTAGACGAGACGGCAGCAGCTGCCTCGTGAACTGGCGCCTGCCTCCTGTGAACGATAGACGAGGCGGCGTCTGTAACCGCTGCAACCGCAAGAAACGTGAAAGAGTCCCAGCGAAACCGCTCTAGATAGCCACTGGCTAGGAGGACGCGCATAGTTCCCAGGAACGCCACCCCACAGAGAAGCCCTCTTCCTGGCGCTCCGGTCCGCACGCGCTGAGGAGCATGACGGCGCCTGAGGCCAGTACACCGCCGACGAACTAAGGGAGCGGAAGAACGACATTCATGCTTTCGCATTCAAAGCTCATTAGAAATACTTAAATACCCTCAATTTTCTTCTTTTTTTTTTTTGATAGCATTTTGCGATATTGTAGAGGCCTGTTCACACTCTTGCGACCGAGTACGACCGAGAGAGCCCAACCGGTTTTGATCTCTTGCGATCTCTTAGGACCGGATGCGCTACAGCGGATCTGGTCCTAAGAGATCGCAAGAGGCTTAAAACCGGTCTGGTCTCTCTCGGTCGTACTCGGTCGCAAGAGTGTGAACGGGCCTTAACGCTGAATAGATCGACTAACCTTGTTCTCTGTTTAACAGCTTCCTTATCTGGGTGTGCGGCCACCGGAAGTTCCGGATCGCAGATCTCTGAAGTACCGGAAATCGACTTTTCGGAGCTTTGCAGAGGCTGGGCGGCAGTGAGCTGGAAGCAGCTGGACCGTTTTCTGCTCGTTCACCGTCATTCGCCGAAGAAGTTATTTAAGACCTTGTGTATACGGGCGCATAGTTACCTTTAAGAACACGTGAATATTTTCGCGAAAGTGTAGCAGCACAGGAAAAAGGCCCAATTCGTCGAACGCAAGTCCCGCGGCGTCATCAAAGGACAATCCACTTCTTTCCGGAGCTGTGGAGCCACCTGGCGATATTTCAGCGAACTAGTAAAAACCTCGTTTGAGGGTAAGAACGGATTATCGCGGTAGGAAAACCTGACCGCCATTAGGCTTGATTTCTTCCGCGTTTTCAGGTGCTTTGTGCCTACACGTGAGCTCCTAGCCTATCCGCTGCTTTTCGGGAACCGCGAACGATGGCCGAGGACGAGCACATTCCGTTCTCGTTTCAACCGGACCGCTGGACCGAGAAGCCTCCGCAGTTCACGAGTCTGTCGCAAGACGAAGTCTGGCGGTATTTGCGCCGAGAGACCGACTCGTTTCGGCAGGTCAAGCGAGGATGGTCCTTCAAGGAAGAAGGTTACGTCCGTAACGTGAGATGGAACGCTTCGGACGACTCCCAGATATGCATGGTCCGGGCTATCTGCCTTCCGTCCATGAAGAAGGCGCCGTACACCGTCTCGGCGTGGTTTGCCAGTGGCACCGGGCGCATCATGGGCGGCAGTTGCAGCTGTGTTGCTGGGTGAGTGATGCTTAGCTTACAGATGACATAGCATGTGATGCTAAACCAAAGTATTATATAATGACAAATTATCGCGTTGCGTTCGCACTCGCTTGTCAGACAGTCAAGCAGAGTGATGCACGCTGGTGCAAGCTCATCCAGATCGAACCGGGCTGGTTTGGGGTTCACTCTGCTCGACGCGCGACAAAAGCGTTTACAAAACGCCCTTATGTTCCCTCATTTCCCCGAAGTGCGTGCGCCTTGGTTCCGATAGTGTGAAGAATGAATGCACGTTTGTTTATATCAAACACGCGTAGTCTATGTGCGATGAAAACCACCATGCTCGCTTTGGGGCAGTATAATCCGACGAGTTTATTTCTGTGCTCATTGTTAGTAGTTATGGAGCTGCTCATTTCATGTTGCCCTTTTATATTTTACAGGCTCAGCGAGACCTGCCATCACATTGCAGCACTCCTGCTGACTGCAGAAGAGAGCTGCAGTGCCAGTGGCACTTCCTGCACTGACATTCCCTGCATTTGGGCGGTGCCTTCTCAAGGTGTGTACATCAGAGATTACTTCGAGATACGCTTGAGCAACATTAAGCGTTAAATTTCTGACTGTCAATGGAGGGTCAGGCTCACTTCTGTCACTTTTTAAATATGTAGACTCGACCATCCACTCCCTTTGGGCTCTATAATTACAGCGATAGGTCAATCGCTCGAGGTCGCTTACGCCTTCCAAATTAACAAATACCCTCTACATAAAGCAGTTCGAGTGATTATGCACCATCCGCATGATTATGAGATGCGGAAGATAGATGTCGCACAACATTAGAACTGGGCAGCACTGACAGATGAACCTTTCTCGTTGCAGCCAAGAAGCCTGCTCCTCTGCAGCCGCTTGCAGACATCACGTTCTGCAAGTATTTGGTCAACCGGCCAGTGAGGGAGAAGAAGAGACGCTCCTACAACCCCTGCGAGGCTGTCGGCGATGCATCGTCGGAGCAGATCCAGGCTCTGCGGGATGGCCTCCGCATTCGCACACCAGGCCTCCTATGGCTCGAGTTCCGTGGTGCCGAGGAAGCCCGACCAGCAAGGCCACCACTGCTGATAGCCGACGATGAGGACCTGTGGAGCAGGAACGCCCGGGACGCCGTCTACAAGCACGCAGAGTCCCTACCTCCACTGACCGACGAAGAGCGGGCAGTGGTGACACGGTCAACCATCGGCCAAGCCGACAACCCCAGGTGGCACGAGGAGCGGCGAGGGCGAATCACAGCATCTGGTTTTCCGCCGTCATCAAGTGCGTGAAGCCAGAATACCTGGTGAAGGGAATTTTGTATCCCAGCCCAGACTCTGCAAGTGAGGCCATGCGCTACGGGAGGATGCACGAGGGCGACGCCGTCGCTGCCTACGAGCAACTCATGGCTGCGCAGGTTGACTCTTTGGAGGTGCACGAGACAGGGCTCCACATCCATCCTGTGTACAGCTTTGTGGCTGCCTCACCGGACCGCATCGTTACGAAGGATGGCGAGGAGGGCCTTTGGAGGTGAAGTGCCCGTCATCTAAGGTGGGGCTAACACCTCTGGAGGCGTGCAAGCAGGACAAGAAGTTCTGCTGCGAGGAAGTTGGTGGAGAGATCCGCCTAAAGAAACGTCACGCCTACTACTACCAGGTTCAGGGTCAGATGGCTGTGACTGGACACAAGTGGTGCGACTTCGTTGTCTGGACCAACAACAAGACGGTCGCCCGCTCTACGCACATAGAGACCATCGTTTTCGACGAGAAGTTTGTCGAGGGTGAGCTCCTGCCAGGACTGCTGTACTTCGCTGAGCATGCCCTGTTTCCGGAAGTCCTGACTGGCCGCATCAGGCGACGAAGAGACCTCATCGCACACGGCCAGTATGTCTCCTACAAGAAGTACTGCGCCGGCTTCTATGTGGTGGAGGATGGGCCTGGCCTCAAGAAGAAGCTGCGGAAGCTACAGTGAGGGACGTCTGCACCACGCTGTGGGCTTCCCGAACCAAAACGGCTCTTTTAAGAGCCACACATATACGCACCTCGGATGGCATCATCTGTGCAGCAACTCCCGTGTCTCGACACAATATATACATAGAAACAAGACACACTTCAACAAATGTCGAATATAAAGTGAGATGCTAGATGTGCTGCTTAGGCTCGCAAATTTTATTTCAAAAATAGAAACTAAATTGTGGATGATCATGATTTAGTAAGAGTAGTTCTTTAGACTGTTGCACGATTCTAAAGGGGTCATGAAACAATTTTAACGTTAAAAGGATCTGCAGCTTCTATCTTTTATTTTGTTCACCTTAGTAAAAGAGAAAACACGCCCTCTTCCCTCGAAATGTCGCGAGTGCGCTGCGTAATCGCAAAGGTAAATAGGGACTATTTGCCGACCTGCAGTTGCATACGGTGGCCACGGGTACCACGATGTGATGTTGCGGCGGGTGACAGTCACGTGGGCACGGTGTACCGAATTAGGAAGTTGACCAAGTATCTGCTCAATTTAAAGGACAACTCCGCTTCACTTCAGACGTATTGGGATTATGACTGATTCCAACTTGGAAAGCACTAAGAAACGACATCATATAATTTGTTTCGAGAAATGTCGAATACTTTTTGCGCAATCTGGTTTTAAACATGAGCCGAGACCGACCCCGAAACTTTAGCTGTGACAGGCAACATTCGTCTCGTGTCGTCAAGTCAGTGGGAGACCACGTGGTAGGGACGGTCAAGTGATCCTCCTCGCGAGGCGGTGTGGACGGGCGCGAGCGAATGTCGTCTGCTCCGCATGCGACAAAGGCTGCACCACTGCAGCCTCAGATTGCGCTTCTTTGCACACAAAGTCAAGGTTTTGCAAAAGAATATCTCGTAAGCATTAGTAGACTGTGAAGTGTAGTAAATAGCACATAAATATGTCGCAACGAACGTGTAGAAGTATGCGCAAGTGGTGTAAACAAACCTTCGGCATTGTAACGGAGCTGAAGCAGACGACGCCGAGGAGCGGGCGCATCCGTGTTGCGCCGATCACGTGGCCATCGCTGAGCCAACGCATGGAGGAGACGCTGCTGATGTCATCGGCTCGCTTCGCTCGGAGAAGTAAAAGCAACCAAAACGTAACCACTGACCTGACGTAGTAGCTCGATGTTTGCTGCGCCAACGCCGTAGTATCGACATCGCTGTTGTTCGCGCCTTTGCCGTCCGCTAGAGTTAGCAGATTTCGGCAACTTGGCTCGTATCAAAGTTTGCTGGCCCGCTCAACAAACATTTAGACGGAACTAGACCCTTATATTTGGCGTGTGGTCTTCCTAGATGATACGGAAGAGGTCTACATTGTTTTCTCAAAAACAAAACTGAAGCGAAGTTGCCCTTAAGGGGAATTTTTATAAATGTTAACGCTGAAACGTAAATAAATGCGTCAGAAGTCTCGTAATATTGGCAAGCTTTTATTACACGACGTTTTAGAGGCGCCATGTACCTGGAGTACACAGAAGCGTCCCCTTCTTGCTGCTTCGTGTGGGGAGAGGGTTCGCTTTGCCGACTGGCTGCAGTGTTTCACTGTGCCGAAAAACTGGAAAGTTAAGAATGCTAATCCGAGGCAAGAGAGCCTGCTCTCGCTGGAGCAGAATGCTCACTGGGGGTGCCAAAGATAGAAAAAATCCGGAAGTCTGTGTCCCCGCAGCGCTTCACTACGCACGTGACCCGGAAAGTGGTGAAAGAGTTGAGGGGTACCACACACTCCAATCATTTTCATTTTTTTTAAATAAAAAGTAGCGCTCCTAGGCTAAAATGTTTTTTTTTGGATCTTGACTACACTAGTGACAGTAACTGCAACAGTTATTCGGCCGAAGTTCGAAAATAGTTTCATGGCCCCTTTAAATGTTGTAAATGTAACCACCTATCGGGTTTGTTAGGCAGGCTTTCAAATACGTGTTAACATTTATTACAACTATCTATGTTTCAGCAACTTATATGCACTCATACAAGACCTGCATAGACAAAGACACGAGTTTCACAAACTTCTCCGCAACGCATAGCCCAAGGAGCATGAAGTTCGAAATAACCATAACTACCACGACCGATGCGATCCATATCTGGCTAGTATTGTAGAGAGAATTATTGTGGTTTATTAACAATGCTTTAAACAGGCCCGCATACTTCCCATGCTGCAGAAAAAACGACTCATATAGACCTCTCATCAAAACAGAATACTACTGGCAAAAGCATGCTTCATAAATTCATTGAAGGTTGTAATCGCCCAGAATGCATATTGAACAAGAGACAAACTGAGCTGACCATACTACAAAGGCACGACCACTCGATCCTCGTTCCTGGAAAGGGAACCAGGATCGAACGGCTGTGACAACGGTCATTCGATACACACGGAGATATACATCGTTAAACAATAGACAGTGAGACCAGAGACCATCCTAAAGAAATGCTGCTGCAACAATCCAAATTAGAAAGTTGTATATCCACAAAAACGCTACAGACGATGAGACCAGAGACCACCCAAGAGAAATGCTGCTACACTCTTTCCACCTCCAGAACCATAGGAAAGAAGTTTTCTCCTTGCGCAGCATTACCAACCTCCCATTGTGGTAAAATACGGTAGTTTTAATTTAACATCAGTTATTTGTTATTCTATTAAAAGATGCATGTCTCAAACATGAAAGGCATCGTAGCTTTACGTGACTACCAAATCCAGTACGGACCACCTCGCGCAGAGCATAAATGACACGCGAAAGAAACTTGTTCACCTGACGAGCATAACAAAGACTTAACAGCCTTAGTGTGGGACAGTTTCGTACGACAGACTTTTAGCTCGACACCTAGCCGAAATTCTTACTGGTAACCTTCCAGGGTGTCTACTTTTCTGGAAAACCTGGAATTGTCAGGGAATTCTGATCATCTGGAAAAGTCGGGGAATTATCAGGGAAACTGTCAAAAAATTGGATAAATCAGGAAAAATGACCCGTGAAAGTGGCACAGCAGTGTGCAACGAAGCCCGACGGTTTGTGCATCCATCGCCCGAAGCATCACTAGCAAGCGCAAGCCACCATCTTCCGTCGAAGAAGTGCTCCTTCGACTGAACTAATGTCACGAAAAAAACGTGGAAAAATCAGGGAATTTAAAAGAAGTAATTTCGTAGACACCCTGCCTTCGCCATGTGCTTTTCCATATGCATTTACATAAAAATATCATGGGGCACGTTCACTGCACTGTTTGCGCTATTCGCACAAGCATTTTCTGCCTGGCCGCAAGTTGCGAGCATGCTCTGGCTGGACTGTGGTTGAGCACTGTGGACTGTGAGTTTTGTGAACAGTGGAAACGTCTGTAGGCGGAGCAGTTCTGGTCAGGAAAGCAAAATAAGTCATGCTAGCGACATAGTATTGTAGTCAGCAGGGAGGGTTAGGGGCACTGAATAAAGTAAAATAAAACGACGAGTTCGAATAGAGGATGAGAGGCCCATACTATGTCGGAGGCGTATTACAGAGAAGACATCCTGCAATGGATCATTTCGGTTGCACGTCAAAAGATCTCCAGGTCGTCGACCCCCAAACTGACCATTCCTTTTATTGCTGTACAGGGGTATTCCGAACCGCCGTCCTTGGTGCATGAGAGGCAACCTTTTACAGCATTACAAACCTTATAAATCATACTCGCAGAGGAGTGGGGAAGATCTGTGGCCGTGATCCAAAATATCAGAGACGAAATGTACGCAATAGCAAGGTACCCAGCCAAAACAAATTAAGTTTGTCGTATTTATGACCTGCCGCCTATCTAAAAGAAGACGGAAGTAACCTAGGAGTAGGGTTCTGCATTTATGATAAATCCGATAAAATCAGAAAAACACTCGCCGGTAAAACATTTGGTGATTCGGATTTATCCGAAAAACTCCAAATTTCGAGACTGCCAGTTCTATGAACTCCAATGGCTTTTATATTTTCCGGATAACTTTGGCGTTTCTTTTTTTTTTTTAGTTCTAACTTTTGTGCGCAAGCTCCACAGAAAACGTCTTTTGGCCCCTTGTCAACGAAACATGTCATCAAATCTCCACGACAATAATCGATTGTGGTCACACGTATAAAAAAAGCTGGACTAAATTCGCAAACTGCTGTTTTCTGCCTTTTATTCGCTGCACAAAAAAGCCGAAAAACTCTGAATTTTTATGTACCACATAAGAGAAAGCTCAAAAAAACTGAATTCGTTTTAAAGGGATACTTCAACGAAATTTGAAATATTCCCGTCGTGTTCAAAAATAGGTTGAATATGGTCCACAATATCCGTAAATGACAATCGCACGTTTGTATTTTGAGCCTGATGGCTCTATTTTTCGTTATAAACGGCCCAATCTGGCAAGCACTCGGAGAAAACCCAGCGGAGACCACGTGACATCCAACGCAATCGTGACGTAGGTCGTCTCGGGACGAGCAAAGCTACGGCGAGGCTGACGTCGAGAGGATGGCCTAGTCGTTCCAGCCACCGAAGCGGCTGCTTTTGTACGGATTTTGAGTGACGGGTTAATCTTCTATAATCTTGTAGGGGGACAATAGCGACTTCTGCGACACACAAAAGGCCTTCTCAGGAAGAGGGGAGTTCCTCCTTCCCCTCTTCTCTCGTCGTGGCCGGAGGCGAGACACTCACCGTCACTAGCTGTCAAGGTTCCTAGACGGGCATTACAAGCGAGGCGTTAGCGACATCCACCAGGTGCTCTTTGCTAATCGTTTAATTCGTTTTAAAATTCCTTTTTGACACTTTTTAACAAGATATTGGTATGTTCGATGTGATACTGCTCCTTTGAACACATATAGACCAAAAAATGAGCGCCGAAATTTTGTTTGTAGTATCCCTTTAAAATATAAACTCCGAAAAACACCCTCTGAATTTGCTCAGAAATAAACTCCAAAAATGCAGAACCCTACCTATGAGTACCTTCGAAGGGAGTGTAAGCTACTTGCAAAAAGGGTTGAAGTTCGAGCACTAAATAATGACTTTTTAACTGTAAGACACCAAGTTACTCTTAAAACCATGTAAGGGACTGATCGTGGTTCTTTTTCTTTTCTATGAGCCAAATGCAGAAGCTGAAACCAAGCCAATTTTTCCCTAAACTTCAAGTATGCGCGGGTGTGCATTGTTTCCAAAAGCTATCAAACTGAGAAAGGGCATTTTACGTGATAAAATTACACTCTAAAGACATCAGCGCTACAGCGCTCAATCTGACAAGCAATCATCCACATTTATGTTGGTTTCGCTTGAGATGGATTTGGCTCATATAGAAAAAAACTCTTCAATTTGATTGGAGTAGTGAAGTTACATAAAAGAGTGGAAAAAACCTAGCCAGAGGATTTTATAAAAACAAGGTTATTCGGAAATGTTCAACAAAGCAAATTTCGTCGGTCAAGTTCAATGCTATGCACCATGCTTAGCTACTTGGCACTGACCATTGGCATACGGAAGTTGCTTAGGAAGCAACAAACCTGAAACACCTACTCAGCAATGTCCATCATTGTGATAGGAAATGGTCGATCGAGAATGTGAAATTGCTTCACCCTCCCGATCACGCGCTCCACGACTACCCGGGCGCTTGCCACCTGCCGGGTTTTTGCTACGTCTTGCTCAGACATCTGAGGCTCGTGTGGCTGCCGGAAAGGCGGAATGTGCACTTGCACTCCGGGTGGCAGGTCATTAAATTTAAAACCCTTGTCCACCATGATGGCATCCCCTGGCTTCAACTGCCCCATGAACTCACTCTATTCGACGATCGTCCGGTCTGAGGCAGACCCACCCCACAGCCCCGAGACGTAGCAAATGTACCCGTTGGGCGTGCAGCCAACAATAGCCTTGTACGTGTTGTAATGCTTGTACGGTGAAAAGGTCTGCCTCTGAGCAAGCAAAGCCGATAGCTTCTGAGTACGCACCTCAGTTCCATCAAGGACGATTCTCGTGTTGGGGAATTTGTGAAAAAAATCGGGGAGTTTTTCCCGAGTCTCCAGAACAGTTGGAAAATAGGTCAGTGCCCTTAACTCTCACTGAAGAAAGTTAATCCATGTCGTAAACACCTTACTAACATGCGCTTCAGTGATGCTGAAATTGCGGGAAAGTTCTCTGCCTGCCATCCCTGTCCTCAGCCGCACGAGGACCATGAAAAACTCATCCCTCAGGTCGAGTTTCCCTGTGCGGCGCTTGATCTCACCGTCTGTCTTAGCGTCCCCATGCCAGTAAGTCATTCTGGCTGCCCGAGGCTCAAAAAACTTATATAGTTCGTGGAAGACAGAGAACTCGGGAAGCCCAGTGTAATACATGCAGCTTTTAGGATCCTCTCGGATGGTCTCAACTCTCAGCTGTGTCGCCTGCAGAACTTCAACGGTCTCTTGGAGGCGCTCATTCTCGGACTGAAGATGCAGTATCATCTGCTGCATTTCCGCCAGTTTCAGGTCTCGCAGCCTGAGTGTCTCGGAACTGACACCCGCTGTGGTCAGGGCCATTGCAGCGTTCTGCTCCATTTCTGTGAAGGAATCGCACATATATAAGTGAAGATCATGAAATCTGATGTTGCCCAGTTACTTCTTGCAGATACAGCAAAAGATAGATCCTTTAGGGCCATGTTACATGTAAAAAAAGAACTAGCCGTCAGAGAACCAATAAAAACATTTGTGTAAGGCACGTCAGAATATTAGGTACAGGAGTCAACCAGCCCTCGGCGTTAAGTCCTTACTTTGAACCCTTTTTCTTAACTTTACGCCCGTAGAAATGCATTGTGAAAAGACCTAAGCATGCACTGATATCAATACACCCCCATGTCGTTCCGAACGAAGCCCACGTTTGAAGCCAGCAAAATCGGACGCCATTTCTCCGGGCGTCGCCTGCGAAAATCAATGCTTGCCGAAGACGGTTAAGGGACACAACAGCTGTGGGTAGTCGGAGCAAGTGAGGCTCATGAACAGGCCGCGCTATGCACCACCACCCCTTGCTTCCCCCAAGGAGTTGTAATCTAATCTCAGGCTCGAGCTCGTACCCAGCATCGTCGAAACCGCCAAAGGTTTGGAGCCAGGCTACTGTATCAAGGAAAGACCGAAACAGGACCTTAGGTGTGCAATAGAATTATCTATGAAGACTTCATGATTCCTGTCGGTCGTTCTACACCCATCAGCATCATCTGTCATGGTGTATGCCTAAACTCTGACAGTGCAATACTCCTACATGCATAACAAAACTTCCCTGTTGCTTACATGAAGGGCACAAATGATTACACTGAGTCACACATGCCACATTCTTACTTACACATAGGTTGCTGAACCCGTTTACATAGAGAGTATGCTGTAATAAAAGGCCAAGTACAGACAATTCACACATTCGGGGGGTTGCTGGGAACATGAGGGCTCACTGAGCATCTCATGCACACTTTGGGCTGCCGCCCTCTTGGAGTCAGCGGGAGGTGAGGGCTGGCCCGCCAGCTGCGAGGCTCCCAGCTGCGGGCTGGTGGGGACCGCAGCAGCCGTCGGAGCTGGTTTGTTGTTCAAGATTAACGTATATCTTAGTGACAAAACAAACAAGGCATGCATACGATTACGGCAAATCAGCTGCATCCTCTGGAGAGACGTTTTTTCTATTCTTAGATTTTGTGTCTGGTGCAGGCTACTTCAAGCCATGCACAGGGTCTCAGGAGTTGCTTTGGGTACGAGATGCTTTTGGACCGCTTTTTAAAAGACATTTAGAAAAGCTTGCACTGCGACTTAGCTTTTAGCTGTCGAAAAGCTGCAAGTCACATTTTCTATTGTAAATGTCACGGAAAGCAGAAACGTTTTCTGCTTTCCGTGTAGAACGGAATAAACGGACAGCAAAAATATTTTTCACAGAAATACAACCGCCTTCCGCGCTTCCCACTCCATCGGTCCGCAAATCATTACACATCAAAGAGCCGCCGTCAGGTAAAACAGCTAGCTTCAACGCACGAACACGACACGGCCGAGAAATAGTAAGAGTATAAGAACTAGCGCAAGTTTCAACTATCGTCGCTTCGTACCTTCGGTGGACGCGCGATTTTTCCATCGCATGTAGCGAGCGAGAGGCGGCGGCTGTTTTTTGGCGAGCTTGAACACGGTCGGAACGAAGTCGGGGTGGTGCTTGTCCAGCGACGGTTTTCCTGTTTAACGAAGCAGCAATGTAACGATCACGCAACTTTCTGTCGTCTTCTATTTGCACTTCTGAGGAGCGATTAAAACGACTTACCAGTGACGAAGTGAGCGCCGCATAAACGGGATTGCTCACTCGGCTCCCAAGGCTTTTTTGGGTCTGTCCAGCGGGCCCTCTTCACCGCGCGAGTCCACGCCGCTCTACGATCGGGGTCGTACTTCGCCGACGGGAAACGGAAAAAACTTTTCCCCTCCCTGGCCTGTGCCAATTTCGGCACCCAAAGGCCACACAATTTGTTGGTATCGTACAATCTCACCACGAGCCACAACTCGCCATTTACTCACAGCAAAATGGCGATGTTTTCCTACCGGCCTAATCCGGCCTGGCAACATGTGCGTCGCGTACTCTCAAACCGGAATACCCGGAAAGAAGTGGATTGGAATTGATGCAGATTTGTCCTTTGATGATGCCCCGAGACTGGCGCTTGACAAGTTGTGCCTTTTTCGCGCTGTGCTGCGCTTCTGCAAAATTTTCTGGTGTTCTCAAAGGCAACTAAGACCATTTACACAAGGCTTTAAAAATCTTGTTCGGCGAATGACGGCGAATGCTCTGCAATGCTCCAAAAGGTCGACTTCCGGTACCTCAAAGATGGCCACCGGTGGCCGCATTCGCGGAGCGGGGATGCGCGATCCAGCAATTGTCATAGAGATCAGTGGTGTGAACTTTCAAATACCCCTTCGAATCAGCCTATGACGTTTTGTCCCTTATGGACGAGAGGAAGCTGTGGCTCGCAGCAGAGCTCTGGTTCGCAGTAAGACGACAATGACAAGATGCCATCCGCGTAATTGTGGAGCTGTTTTATAAGCCATGGAGTGAATTCCTTGGGGGTGGCAGCCATCAACTTCAGCTGGGTCACCTTCTGTAACCGCTGCTTTCGTCGGAGTAATTGACCGCACCAGGGAACTCAAAGGGCTTTAGCATCAGAAACGTTCATCAAAGAGCCAGCGGAAGATCACCTCGGTTCGTTGGCTTACCGCCTGAACTGCACTGAACCTCCGAGACTGTCGGAAGACCATGTCGGCCTCATCTTCTATTATAATCTTATAATCACCATCCCGTGCAAGTTGAACGGGAACGATATCTGTATCTCTTTGATGGTATTTGTCATGCTGTCACACAGGTTTGACCGGTTTGTACATTCGGACCGGCCGGAGCATTCGGGCCGTCCACAGGATGCTTTGCATGCCAGAAATCTTGAGGCCTTGCTCGGAAGATTTATGAAAACGCAGCACGGAAGAAAGGCAGCACAGCTCGCTTCCAAAGCACGAATTCAATAAAACCAACGAACCTGTTGGACGCACCGTGAAGTGTACTGTCATAACCTACTCTATACTCACAAAGCCTGGCAGTTCGACGACACGACACGTCGATGACACTGCAGAATGATGAGATAGGTTTTTTGTTTTGTTTTGTTTTTTATTACATTTATGTAAACGGGTTGAAAAGCGCGTATCCCGGCGCATGCTTAGCCTAGGTGACGATAAATGCATCAATATGTATATATACTGGGTGTATTAAGGAGTGGCCAGGCTCTTTAAATCGACCGCAAAATTCGGTTTCTTAAGCTATCGCGCTACACTTTGTGCAGCGTTGCCAACAGATGCCTTTTTTTTTGTAAAATTTGCAAAGAGCGAATTTACCAGAGGAAAAAGTAAAGAAAGAAAAAGGCTTAGCTCCTATGGAAATGCGGCGAAGCCAAAGGTCTTCAAACAATACGGCGCCGTTTCGCACGGGAGACAAGAGATGGCGCAAGCGGTCGCGATGCCCAGCGATGCCAACTGCGCCAACGAACGAGCATACGGCGCCGAAAGCCGGCGTCTTTAGCAGACGATCTTTTCGACTCAAAAGCGGAGCGCGTACCGCAGGCGGCGACAGTCGCAGAAACAAAAACAGGCGGGGAAACAACAAGGAACTGCAAAGCAGACGACATCGGTACCCCAAAAAAAAACAATCAAAATATCCCGACAAACCATTTTTCTAATTGATTATGTGTCCATTCAATATATTTTATCAGTAAGGATGATAAAATAATGCATTGGTGACTGATATCAAAAAAGCTCGCGTCGCTTTTGAGTCAAAAAGATCGTCTGCTAAGGACGCTGGCTCTCGGCGCTGTATGCTCGTTCATTGGCGGCAGCTGGCGTCGCGACCGCTTGCGCCATCTCATGTCTCCCGTGCGAAACGGCGCCGTGGTGTTTGCAGACCGATGGCGTCGCTGCGTATCCATAGGAGCTAAGCCTTTTCCTTTCTTTACTTTTTCCTCAGGTAAGTTCGCTTTTTGCAAATTTTACAAAAAAAAATTCACCATGTGTGGGCAACGCTGCACAAAGTCGTAGGCGATAGGTTAAGAAACCGAATTTTGCGGTCATACACACACAAACAAAATACAAACAACCGTTGTGATTGCAACCATAGTTTCAATACCGAGAACATGAACCTACACAAAAAAAATATGTTCGAGTCTTTTGGCTAGAGCCGATCGGGCGTTCGCGCGCATCAGATTTCTTCAGGTTTGTTCACGTCATTCCGCTTCGAAGTTCGAAAGGAAAGTAGCTAGCTCTCAAGTTTTGCAGTGGACCTGGCCTGCCAAAGCAAATATTGCCGCGAGCGCAGCTGACCAAGTAGGCAGCGCGCCCGTGGCCTAACGGTTATCGCGCTTGCCTTCTACGCAGAAGGCCAGGGTTCGATTCCTGGCCGCGGCTACACATTTTTGTTGAGGCTGTGATGTGATGTTCTGGTAAATTCGAGAACCGTCTTGCTGATTCGAGGCCACCGGTGACTTTCCAGCGGGTCATGGATACCGTACTATAACGGGACTGAAGTGGCAGAGCTGCCTCGTTTACCTGGATGACGTCGTGGTTTTTTCGCAGGACTTCGACGAGCACTTGAAACGGCTTAGGGCCGTGCTCCAAGCCATCAAGACCGCAGGGCTCACACTCAAGCCAACGAAGTGCCGCTTCGCCTACGGAGAACTTAAGTTCCTTGGCCATGTCGTCAGCAGCGAAGGAGTACGTCCTGACCCCGCGAAGACATCCGCCGTAGCCGAATTTCCTCGACCATCGGACAAAAAGGCCATCCGCAGATTCCTGGGACTGTGCGCGTACTACAGGCGCTTCGTCCAGGATTTCGCGAAAATTTCGGCGCCCCTGACACATCTTACGAAAGACGCCGTGAAGTTTCACTGGGCGGAAGAACAAGAACGGGCGTTCGACGAACTGAAACGAAGACTTCAGACACCTCCGATCCACGGACATTTCGACCAGCACGCCGAAACCGAAATTCACACGGACGCAAGTAACTCAGAACTTGGCGCGGTATTGGTACAGCTACAGGAAGGCACGGAGCGAGTCATTGCCTACGCAAGTCGCACACTGTCAAAGGCGGAGCAAAATTACTCCACGACGGAAAAAGAATGCCTCACGGTTGTATGGGCGATCACAAAGTTTCGTCCGTACATATACGGGAACCCGTTCCGGGTGGTCACAGACCACCACTCGCTCTGTTGGCTTGCAAACCTCAAAGACCCTTCAGGACGCCTGGCTCGATGGAGCCTTCGACTGCAAGAATTCGACATGACTGTGGTCTACAAGTCAGGACGGAAACATAGTGACGCCGACTGCCTGTCCAGAGCCCCCGTCGAAACGCCTGGCTGTACCGACGTGGATGACGACGAGTGTTTCCTAGGTGCCGTGGACACCGACGACATGGCAAGACTTCAACAAGACGATCCGGAGCTCCGCGCCCTGATTGAGCATCTAGAAGGACGAGGAAGTACCGTTCCTCGTGTCTTTTCACGAGCCCTGCCGACCTTCACTATTCGAAGAGGTGTACTTTATAAGAAAAATTTCGGAACCAGTAATTCGCCGTGGCTTCTGGTAGTCCCTACCAGCCTTCGAGAAGAAATTTTTCAAGCCTGCCACGACGACCCGACTTCAGGACACCTCGGTTACAGCCGGACACTAGCCCGAATACGTGAAAAATACTACTGGCCCAAGCTTCCGAAGACCGTCCATCTCTACACGCGATCGTGCCATGAGTGCCAGCGACGCAAGAAACCGCCGTCAAAGCCAGCAGGTCGCCTTCAGCCGATTATCCCTCCAACCAAACCGTTCCAGCAAATTGGAATGGATTTGCTGGGTCCTTTTCCACCATCGACGTTGGGAAACCGCTGGATAATCGTCGCCACAGATTATCTTACACGTTACGCCGAGACGAAAGCCCTTCCGTCAGGGACTGTTGTCGAAGTCGCCAAGTTCTTCATCGAATCCATCATCCTCCGGCATGGCGCCCCCGAAGTCCTGATCACAGACCGAGGGTCATCGTTCATGGCGCAGTTGACCCAGGAGATCCTTCGTCTAAGCCAGACGGACCACCGTCGGACAACTGCATACCATCCGCAGACAAACGGGTTGACGGAGCGGCTCAACAAGACCATCGCCGACATGATCTCCATGTACGTCGACGTGGAGCACAAGACATGGGATGAGGTACTGCCGTACGTCACATTTGCCTACAATACGGCCGTACAAGAGACCACAGGAGTGACGCCCTTCCAGCTGGTGTATGGCCGGAAGGTGACGACTATGCTAGACTCAATGTTGCCGCACGAGCCTGTCGACGACGGAAGCGATGACGCCCAAGTGGTTGCTCAACGGGCAGAAGAGGTCCGCCAGCTAGCTAGACTACGAATTCAAGACCAGTAACATGTCGACGCCGGCCGATACAATCTTCGCCGGCGTGACGTTCACTTTCATCCCGGGGACAGAGTATGGGTCTGGACACCGATTCGGCGACGTGGGCTCAGCGAGAAGCTTCTGAAGCGCTACTTTGGACCCTACAAGGTTCTTCGCCGTCTCGGGGACCTAAACTACGAGGTGCTTCCCGACGGAACTAGACCATCAAGACGACGCCAACCACGACCCGAAGTAGTCCACGTCGTGCGCCTCAAGCCGTATTACGAACGATAGAACTTTGAACTCTCGCCAAACTGTGAACTGTGAACTGCGGCTCGCGATTCTGCTGTCCTTTTGCTTTGGATTTGTTTTTGTTTTTTCGTTTTGTGCTGCATCGGGACGATGCACTTTTTTAAAGGGGGAATAATGCCGCGAGCGCAGATGACCAAGTAGGCAGCGCGCCCGTGGCCTAACGGTTATCGCGCTTGCCTTCTATACGCAAAAGGCCAGGGTTCGATCCCTGGCCGCGGCTACACATTTTTGTTGAGGCTGTGATGTGATGTTCTGGTAAATTCGAGAACCGTCTTGCTGATTCGAGGCTAGAATGTTCTACGCGCCGAACCTTCTACGCCGAATGATCCAGATGCCCAGGCGTGTACAAAAGGAAATCCGCGTGGCAAGCCGGGGTCAGTTTCGCCCCAGCGTTCGACTCTGCTCTTTCGCCGACTTCGGCGCCCGCGACGCTCTACTGTTATCTTTTGTTTCCTTCTTTATTTTTGGGCACAAGTTCGCCCGATTAAACGTTTAGTTTACTCAGTTATTCACGGCCTCATCACTTGTCATTCGTGACAATATTTTTAGGTCGTGTTTTACTTGTGCGTCATGGCGCTCACCCGCCTTGCTCACGATGCCATGCGAAAAAAATAACAAGAACAGAAAAGCTGAAAGGATACATATTTAGTTCGACGTGAGCGCGTTGGTGAAGTTAAATAAAAACAGAAAGAATAAACATAGGGACGGACAAAACAGCACCTCTTTCGCTTTCCGAAAGAGGTGCTGTTTTGTCCGTCCCTATGTTTATTCTTTCTGTTTTTATGATACATATTTAGTTTGTTAATTTTTTGTAGTCCTCTCGGTCGCTTTTACCGCACATCGACAGACGCTGACAGACGCTTGTACTGGACCGTGGCTCGTGCAAGATTAGGGTGACCAGACGTCCCGTTTTGGCCGGGACAGTCCCGTTTTCGAGGTCCGCTTCTGCCGTCCCGTCTTTTTGTCCCAATAAAGAATCATGTCCCGTTTTCGCAGGTGTGCATAGTTTCGAAATCGGCACCAAGCGAGTTGAAGCAAACCGAAACTATGCGTTCTCGTTACAAGTATATTTTACAAAAATAACCGTAGGTACTTTGCAAATACGCACGAGCCCGTGCACCTCAACCGGAAATGGTTACAACGAGTTTCAGTTTGCAATAAAGAAAAAAAAGTAGCGTAGCTTAGGAAAGGTGCCTGCTTCATACGCAACGGACCCAGGTTAGCAGAGAGTGCTTTTTTTTTCTCAAGCATTTTTTTGTTGTTAAGCGTTTTTTTTTTTTTTGTCATGCATTTGGCGATATTTTCTATTCTTTTTTACAATCAACACTGAAAAAAAAAAGACGAATGTTGTCGACGAAATGTCGCTGAACTAAATGGTATGGGACTCCCTTTCCGGACGCTTGGGTTAGCTTGGGTTGCCGGCCGGACGCAGTGAAGAGGCGTGTACGGTGGGGCCAAGTGGGTTAATAGCTTTGTAATGAGCAGCCGCATACTGTCCCCGAGAAGCGGCGTGAACGTAGGCGGGGGTTACTTACCCTGAGAGAAAAATGTAGTGCAATATGGTGACGTTTTGAAATAACAGCAGTTATTTCATTAAATTTTTTCTCCCAATCTCAATCTTTAATACAATCCCCCCCCCCCCCCGCCGCCGCCGCCGCTGGGATGTCCCGTTTTCTACCTTGAGGAATATGGTCACCCCATGCATGATGGAAAGCTAAAACGCCGCTTTCATGGTCGCGCCTTGCAAGCGTTCCAGAAGTTTTTAGACGAGGACGGAATAGCAGACCGACTAAGGCGAAAGCTGCAGACGCCGACGCGCAGCTTTCATATCCGTGTCTGGTCATCGCAAACGACGATAGACGGTGGTGTGGAATAGCAGACGATGCCAGAGGCTGCCGCTCGTCTGCTCGCACGACTAGCAGGCGGTGTAAATAAATTGGTTTGCTCTTTATGTTTATACAGCCTTTCGATGGGGAGATGCGCCTCAACGGGTAATCGGTCTCTTAGCTGTAGATGAGAAATTTAGCCAGTGCGGTACAACCGCTAACCTGGGGTTTTTAACGTGCATCACGCAGTAGTGATCACACGAACGCGTGCCGGTACGAAACTCATCCAGATCGAAACGGGCGGGGGCGGTGGGGAATCGAACCCAGGAGGTTCCCAGCGCAAGCTTTCGCTCCACGCTCCGAGCTGAGACGCGTTAGCCCACTCGGCCACTTCCTCCCTTAGCAGGCGGTGTCAGACCAGAGCCGTATATGTAGAGAGTTTGGCCATTCGTTGGGAAGTATAGGAGACAAACGAGGAGGCGCCATTGGCCGAAAGCTGGCTGGGCGTGCTCCAGGGCGTCTTCAGAAATTCGGATGTGGCCAACCAGAAGCCGGAAATAATACCCTGGCGGTGGTCGTGAGAAACAAACTTGATGAATGCATCGGAGTAACTCTCGGTGACTGAAAATATGGTCCACGTGATGTTTCAATCACGGTCATCCAAAATCTTGGTGGAAAGGAAGTGTGCCATTAGCGGAACGATCGACATAATCCGTACGTCAGGCGCCGAGGGCCGGGAATCTGCCTTCCGAGCGGTCACACTCTGTCCGAGCAAAACTGAGTTGAGCGGCACATTCGTTTCTTACATCTCTCTGCATGATCATGATCGAAACATCACGTGCACCTTATTTTCAACCATAAAGGGTTACTACACTTCACTGTTACGCGCTTATTAAAACCTATACAAACATATACCTTTGACTAAAACAGTTTCGCTACCACCGCCAGGAATTCTCGTAGGCTTCTGTTGGCCAAGGGAGCATGTCAGGCCCACTTTCAGCGTCTGGTACACGCCGTGGCTCTCGCCCGCGCTCTCCTTAGCCGACCAAACTCTGCGGTATCAGGCCTAGGACTTGTCCGGAGCGTCTCTTTTAGCCTGACCGCAAAGGAGCAAAAGCGGACAATAATCTTCGGTCCCAACGTCACGTCGATGGAGGGGCTGCGTCGGCTCCTGGCACAGCCGCTCTCCCGTCGTAGGCTTCTTTGCTGGTGCCGCCGAGCTGCCGTTTCGCCCGCATCGGTCCCAGTTTACCGCGGTGTATCTGGCGTATAGTGCCCGTAACGTCAGAGCCAGTTTGTCCATACGCCACTTTGCCGCTGTTGGTTTCCATTCTAGCCGAGCCAGAAAACATCTCAAGCGACGAGCGACCGCGCCGCTTGAGTGACGAAGAAAAGCAAACATGGCGACGGTTTGTACGATTGCTTTGGTGGCTCCGGCAGTTGCGCATCTTCAACGTCCTCGTGAGAAGATTTCCCCTGCCCTTCGAGCGCACCACGAATGCAAGCACCACGAGTGGCACGAAACATGTGAATCGCCGTCTCAATCCGCGTCGATACAGGCCTTCTCGCCGAGCAAATGAACGAATGCCGAGCAGGCGCTCGGCACCGTTGTGCCGTCAGATGTCTTTACAGCGCCGGAGGTATTTACCATTCACTTGGAATCGCTTCAAGAGTGGGAAACTAACCCATTTCGCGGATTGTTCGCCGCCGAGGCGAGCGCCGCTGCAGCCGCCAGTTGTCGCAAGCAGAGAGAAAACCAGGTGGCGTATGGCGGCGGTGCCTCTTGATCGCTTTGACCTTGCGCCGTCGGCTCCGGCGAAGTCCGGAGTAAACGTACGTACGTGCGTCTGCTGGATCGGCGTACGTGCGTTCGCCGCTGGATCGGCGTTTTGGACGCCGTTCAAAACTCTTCTTCACGGCGCATTTTCCGCGAAGCTTAGTAAAGCCTGGCCACACTGCCGTCGACTGCGTGCTCTGTTTGACTATGTATGCTGAGCCTGCGTGAAGTTGTGAATTTTCACCGGGCCCGCGTGATCTCTGGTAAAGTGCTAAACGAGGGTCTAATAAAATATCACCGCGAACTTCTCTGAACAAACGAGTCGCAGTTTCTGCCTGTTACCGCAACGGATCGCCTGTCGCTAAATATTAATCAGCAGCGTTCCCAGTATTCCGCCCCAACAGGCAATCTTCGCTTCGTTACCCAGATAGCAGGTCTCTCCGGTACCGCGTAGAATCTCCAGCACCCCTTCTGGCGAGCACCAATCTCTTGAACTGGCAGTTTTGGCGAGCCCTGAACCCAGACGTTCGGCAGCGTGTGTGTGGGGGAAGGCGAGTAGACCGGCGACCTCTCCCAGTACCAGCACGTTGCCGGCGTCGGTCTTGCTTACCAGCCGTGGGTAATGTATCAGTGAGCAATTTTCGTCTCGACGGCACTGTGCCGTTGTTGGTTGTACGAACAACCAGAGGAAACGCAGGGTCTTTTTTGGACACCCACTGCCCGTCACGCTGCGCAATTGCCCAAGAAGCAAGTGCGGATGCGACGCCTACGGCTTCCACAAGCTTTTCGTCCCATGCAGCTTCTCGGCAAGAATGGACAGTTGCACTCGAAGAAAAACCTCTACCCGAGCAAGAACCCGAGAGTGAGCGCAAGCGCGCAACCATTTTTTTCTACGCGTACGTCTGGCGTGACGTGATGGACACAAGCAGAGGTGGTCACTTCTCCGTGATCAGTCGGCAGGTCGCTTTATACGCGTGCCGCATCGCCAGCGCTTAGCTACGAACAGGCTGCGCTCGTTTCGGTTTCGCCTTCGGTCACTTATTTCGGGCTCGGCAGAGCCGCACTGCACGCAGCAAGTTGCAAGCGGAGTTCGGGCGAAAATCGGTCTCCAGACGCCAACGAACGTACGTCGCATACAAGCAGCCAACAATCAAGCATTTGAAAGCTACAAGAAAGCGGTGGCGAAATATTTACTGGCGACGAACCCGCAGCACTGAAACGCGGGATGTCGTATAGGGTCAGCAGATACCGAGAACATCTAAGACAAGAAAGGTTTTCTCTTGTTCTCTTTCGATCGGAGATGGGTTCTCGGAATGTTCGTCGGCATCTTCCCCGCTGAAGAACGTGGCCGCGGAGGCTTCGGTGCGGAGACATCTTTCACGATGTAAGCCGGTGCATTCGGACAGCCCGCCGCATCCAGCTCCCTAAAGCAACGCCGCCAACGCAGCCCTCCCTGCCTGCCAGTTCTTTCCGCGGCGGCGCGAGCGTAGATGGAACATGGCGGCGCCCTGAACCGGCGCGGACACCGGTTCTATACACGGCTCTGCATCAGTACCACTGGATCTCTATGACAATTTGCTGGATCGCGCATTCCTGCTCGGTCGCTGCAGCACAAGTGCGGCCACCGGACGGCCATCTTGCGACACAAAAAGTGGACCTTTTGGCGCGCAGCTCGGGCGGGCGGCAGCGTGCTGAAGACACGTTTTCTGTCTATTCGTCGTCATTCGCCGAACTTTTTTAAAACCTTGTGTAAATGGTGATAATGCGGAACGCGAGTTTGTCTGCTTCTTTTGCAGGGGTTGTGGCGACATCAGAACAACGAGCTCTGATTGAAGGATAGTGGGTAGACCTCAAGGCAGCTAGCTTCGAGGTCTACCCACTATCGTTCAATCAGAGCCAATCAGAGCTCGGCGTTCTGACGTCGCCACAACCCATGCAAAAGAAGCAGACGAACTTGCGCCCCGCATTACTTTGAGTGTACTTTGAGAACATGCGGAAATTGCGAAAGCGCAGCACCGCAGGAAAAGAGCGCCACTCGTCGAACGAAAGTTCGACCAGTTGCGCAGCGACGTAGCAAGAGATGCATGTTTGAGTTTGAATGCATTCTCGTACAGTGAGGTTCGTCATGTACCGCGTTAGCCTGATTGAAAATAGCGATCGGCGAAGCAAGGGTGTTATAAAACTGGAGTGCAAAGAAGTACACGCAGTGAGCCGGCACGGCGTTCGGCGCACGTCGATATGCGTTCACTTGACCTTGCCGTTGCTGCGTTTTTCGCTCGCTCCCCGCGCCAGCAAAATCGTAATTGTTTCGTTATTTGCTGTGGCTGATATGTGCAGTGGTGGAACTGGCAAGTGGTGTGATTTAGCAGCTCTTGTAGCAGGGAACAACGGATTTTGGAGCAGAGAGCTTCCCACTTTGGAGCAGACAATTTTGAGCTTCCACGTCAGGAAATTTCATACGATCTCTTTGAAAGTTAGCCTGTGCAAGAAAAGTGCAGCTGTTGGAGTGTTAGGAGACTATTTAAAGTGTCATACAAACATGCATCTGGCCACTACAGATTTTTATTTATTTATTGAACAATCATACGCCGGTAATTTTTCAATGTCTCAGTTAACCTATTAGGAGTACCAATGGCGTCTTCGGTCTGTGGACGTAAAAAAGACGTTTTTGGCTACTTTGTAGGGTTTGTATCAAGGAGAAGCAATTGTTGTGAGTTCGACATCAAACGGACACTTTTGTGTTGAATGTGTCTCACGCTGCCCTCGCTTGCATTCAACCTGATACGGTTCATAGAGCAGCTAAGCGGAGCACATAGCTTCTCTCACCGATCACAACGAATGGTTGCTGCTGCTTTCTCCGCGCCTTTCACTACTGTTACACCATGCTTAAACGAAAATTCAGCTGAACTCGCGAAGTTTGTTCCCAAGCTTCTAAGCAGGCACGTATCCAGGGGAGGCCCATGGAGCCCGCCCCCCCCCCCCCCCGAAATCTTCCATTTTGCTGAGACCTCCTCTCCCCCTCCCCCTCATACAGCATTTTGTCATGGGTGGGCCCTTCCCGAAACAAAATCCTGGCTACGTGCCTGCTTCTAAGGGCTCACTTATGAGCTCTGCTAAATTTAATAGACTGTGGCCTCAGACAGGCCAATACCTATCGTTGGGATGGCAAGTAAATGACAGATTTGACGTAAAATTAAACCTATAAAGGAGCTCAGCCGTACCTAATTCAGGGGGTTTATAAATCTTCCAAGTGATTGTGTGCTTCCTTGAGAAGCTCGAGGCAGTAATTGCACAGATAAGAATCAACAATGTCTTCCTCGGGTAGAGTGAACACAACCATCATAACTGCCATCATCATTTTAATGCTTTTGAAGCTGGGGTTGTGCAATAACTATTAACGCACAGGGCAGCAGGCTACCAGGCCACGGTGGCCAGAAGGGCGCACGCGCGTAAGTGGTTTGCACCTATCCGCTTTGCCCGGTACGCCGCCGTGCGCACCAATTCAAGTGCAACATAATCACTGTCTTGCTACATATGGAAATATTTTTCAAATTCCTGACTTAAGCAAGTAAAAGACAAAGCCAAGCACAGATCAATGTGAACTTAGGCTGTTAGAACATCGCCACCTAATGGCGCGAATTCTGGTGGTCAATCGCCGGCGAAACCGAACCGCGTAACCAGAAACGCGCTGGCGGCACACACCACGTGACCCTCGCCAATTCCCGAACACGAAACGCCAGACGCGTGGCAGTCCACTTCGCCTCATGCCCGCCCGGACACCGCTAGCGAGATGGCTGTCGCCGCCGCCTTCACCCATGTGGACGGCGGCGAGCCAACCCCTCGGATCGACCGAGCAGTGGCTGAAGTGGCTTCAGACTGCTTGCTACTTCTTCGTTCATTTTTTCTCTTCACTCACCTTCTTCCCATTTGGGAAGCGACGGTGTGGACACATGTCTCGCGCCCACTCGCCAGGCCGAGGAAAAGCGCCGGAAAGTTGCCGGTGCTCGCCGGAGAACCACCACCCGAACGTGTGCGCGCCGTGGCCGGAAACTGACCACGCGAACACTTTTGCCGGCTTTCCGCGCAAAATACGGTTATGCCGACGACTGACCACCTGACACCTGCCATAACGTATACCCTTGCATAATAGCCACAGTTTTGAAGATTTTTAGTGCAATGTAAATATTAGCGATCCCTATGTTTCCCTTTTATTACACCAGGCGCGCGCGTGCGCTATACCACTTTATAAAAGGTGTTTTTCGCCTCCAAAAAAAAAAAAGCTGCATTTTTTAATTTTTAGTAAATTTCTCATCTACAGATAGAGACAAGTCGCCCGTTGAGGCAGACTAAGTTCTAGGCTGTATAAACATACACACACACATCTTTTTTTAATTTCGTGGTTTTGTCAAAAATGTTACCTGCCAGACACTTTGTTTCCTTTTCAAGAACAACTCCTTTTGCTGCAGATATGGCGCTAATTGTGCACAAATACAGCCTTTGGAGCAGCGTGTAGCTAGTTATTCGTTCTGGCGCAGTTAGGCGCAAATGCCGCAGCATTCCACCACTGTATGTAGCGACGAGTAGAAAAGCGTACTTACATGCATCGCGCATAAGTCTAGGGCAATCCAAGACGTGAGCAATGGCGGTGCGGAGACGATAGCAGACGACAGGTGCACAATCTGGTGAAACCGAAGCGAAAACTACCCCTTGACAGTCTCTTGCTCCCAGTGTGCACCTGAACTGCTAGGGAGCTGCTATTTGCACATTGCCCATTGGCATAGAGATCAGTGCATTCAGACTTCCAGACTAGAAGCACCGGATGTCGGGAAAATGGAGACAATGGGCTTCCGAACATGTTCGGCCGAGCAGCCAAGCCAATCCAGTAGTAATGAGCGAGACCGCTGGTATGCGGGCGGGGCTTAGAATGGGCAGTGACCTCCACCTAAATTGTGTCTAAGGATGTAAATATTGCACTAAATTTCGTGCAAAAATTATGAAAAAAAGAATGTGTCCTAATTATGCCCTTTAAAAAACTTTTTATTTTCATTTTAGTGCCTTTAAGTAGGGGTGTCGCAAACTTTTGTCGAATCGGATTTTTTAGGTTGAACTTTCGGGGTTCGAACCGGTTTGATGAACCTTCAAACTTTTAACCAGATTCGACCGGTTCGACCTTGTGGACAGTGCGCCAGACCTTGAATCAAGCATATCTAGGTTTGGAGAATTCTTTTTTTTATGCAAAGGGTTATTTTAATTTTATGAACAGTGACAATTAAAATTAACTAATTCTAATCACTGAAGAAGTTAACTTAATTTTTGTACTGTATTAACTAAAAATAACCAATCAGTGCTGTCTTTAACTCATCCCTTAGCCATCACCATCCAATCCGAAGCTAACTGGCCAGCCTGTCGCACATGCGCATAGCGGTCGAACCCAAGTCAAACTTTTCACAAGTTTGAAAAAGTCAAACCTGGTCGAACTCGAACCTCGACCAGTTCACGAAAACCTTACCTCTAAGTGATCAAGAATGAAAAAAAAAAAAATTACTCAAAGTACAACTGGTCAGCTACCAGGTCGCACGTAAAATCTGCTTGCTTGTGCTAAACATTAGAAAATGCAGAACCATTGCTTTTCATTATTTACTTTCTTTTATATAGACAAAGGAGCTGAATCTCGAGTCTTAAATTCTGCAGTTGATTGGAAGACATTTGTTGTCGGAAAATGGGTGCATCTCTTACAATATCGGCGCAGACTGCAATATGATAATTTTTGCCTGACGCATTAGAACCGTTGTTGTTTGTTTGCATCGGTCAAGAAACAACAAGGAGGCAATGTTTGCATTCATATTTTATTCAACATCCCGACCGTTTTGCAAGGAACTCGCTCGCTATACAGAACAAAAAAAAAATCCAAAGCTAAACAACAAAGCCCGGCTAAAAACTGGGCAAGAGTCAGGTGCAAAGCGAGAGTGGCAACTATACAAGGACGTGCTCGCACGGTGGAGGCGTGGAAACACAAAAAGAGTGCCAAACTCTCATCGTTACGTAGCGTATGTACTTACATTTCTTACGAGCGGGCAAAAAAAAAATAAAGATATCCAGCTCGCCCTTGTTCTGGAATCAATATTTCAAGCGAGATGCATGCAGAAGTGACATGCAAGGCTCAGAACATCGCCACCGGAATACTGTTCAGCCGGTCAAGCACAAACACGCTAAATAAGACATTCCCAAGTGCCAAGTAGAACCGAAACTTCTTAGGCATGCTGACACAGCGACACGGCGACAAGAGACTCTGCCAGCATGACACCGACAACACCGTCAGACACTGAACAGACCGAAACCACGAAACCAGTGCATGAAACAGCCACCACTGTGGCAACTGCAATGACGAAGGAAGTCTAATAGTCACCATTTTGACGTTTTACGGAAATGACGTCATAACGTCAAAATATTATTGAAGATATCTTGGTGGTGGACGTCGAAATAGTCACTGCCTTTGTTACACATGTGCATTGACACGTGCCAGTTGAGGCAAGAAAGGCTGAACGTTCTAGGAAATGCTCATATTTAATAGGGCCCGTTCACAAACTTACGTTTGACTCCGATCGACTGAGACAAGACCGGTTTTAAGCCTTTTGTGACGGCTTACGACCGACTGCATTGCTGCGTATCCGGCCGCTGGAGCCGTTACTGCTAGGGGTGTCACAAACCGGCCGAGGTTCGAGTTCGACCAGGTTCGACTTTTGCGAACTTTTAGTGGAAATTTCGACGAACCTTGTATTGAGGGTCGACTCGTGTGCGCATGCGCGATAGGCTGGCCAGTTGGCTTCGGGTTGGATGGTGATGGCTAAGGGTTGAATTAAGGGCAGCGCTGATTGGTTATTTATGTTAATACAGTACAAAAAATTAAGCTATTAACTTCTTCAGGTATTAGAATTAGTTTATTTTAATTGCCGCTGTTCACAAAATTAAAATAACCCTTTTCATAAAACAAATTCTCCAAACTTAGACATGCTTGTATCAAGGTCTGGCCACACTGTCCACAAAGTCGAACCGGTCGAATCTGGTGAAAAGGTCGAAGGTTCGTCGAACCGGTTCGACCCAGTCGAACCCCGGAAGTTCGACCTAAAAATCCGGTTCAACAAAAGTTTGCGACACCCCTAGTTACTGCAGTGCAGGTGTCAGAGAAAAGCTCACCGGAGAAAAGCTCACCGTAAAACCGGAAGATGCGGAGAAAAGCTCACCGGCCTTTGAGCGGATGCGGAGAAAAGCTCACCGATTTTTTTATTTCTTCTTAGCTTAGTGGATTATGTTACACGTGGCAATTTAACACAATTAAAATTCATCAATTTAAAAATAATTGTCCACTTTTTTGTAATATTCTTGAAGTTCATTGGGCATATTTACTAATTCCTCAGAAATTAGCAATCACCCAGTCTGTAAATTAATGAAACCGCAAATATAAAATCAGAACATTGGACACCCGTAAAAAGACAATTTATTGACAGGCTGACAAAAGCGTCGTGCCGGTAGCTCTGTCAGATAAAGAAGTTTGATTTTTGCGAGCTAATATGAATAGTGGTGTGTGAATCGTTTCAGCTCGAAGATTATATAATGCCCGATAGATAGAGTAGGTGTTTGTTGATGTAATCAGTGTCCTGTTGTGTTTGTTGTCTTCACTCCGTCTTCATCGTTTGAGCAGTTTTCATTTTGTATAACATTTTCCAACTCGCTCCATTTGCTACCTTACACAAGACTAGTTCTTATCTAGTCACGAGTAACAACGGTGACAGTGCAGCTCTGAAGGTCATGGGTGGCTCGCCATAGAAGGGTACTATCAAACGAAGGCAACATGTGGAAACACCAGCACGAATAGCTGGAAAATGTGCTTGTCCGTGGAACAAAGAAACCTCGCCATACCACTGACCGTTCTATATTGTTTTCAAAGGTTAACAAAAGATTCAAAGAGAATGTCAGGCACCACGTTGTTGCACATGCACTTTCGGATGTTTGACATTTACAGTTTTGCTTTTTAGGTTTTAGGTAGACATTATTAAGTTTTCAAACTTTTTCCTGTTCTTCAAGTTCATAAAGTTTTCAGTTAGGATTTTGTTGCCTAGAAAGTAAACCACAAAAAACACTCGCCTGCAATTATTAAATTAGGGGCAATATACCCAATAAGCTTAACAAATATTACAAAAAATAACATTTCCTTTTTTACAAAGTTGACGAATTTTAATGATAATAAATTGATATACGTTAAGCATGATCCAGCAGTCTCCATATGAAAAGAAGAAAAACAGTCAATGAGCTTTTCTCCGCATACTCAATGGCCGGTGAGCTTTTCTGTGCATCTGCCGGTTTCGCGGTGAGCTTTTCTCCGCTGAGCTTTTTCATCCTGCAGCGCATTCCTACGACCGAGTGTTAAGCTCAGCACAGCAGGAGGAGATTTGTCATCCTGCTGCTTTTTGCTCACAATGCAAGCAAATAGGAATGCTGTAAACTATGCGTGACTAAATTTTTGGGGTCCAGGCTAACGAGTCGCCATGGTGACCGCGAGCAGTCGAAATGGTTTGGTTCGGCGGCGCGCGATGTGAACGATCGTTTGAGTTGGAGATGATGAACCCATCACCTACCTTTGGGGTCAATCGGAAACCTTTTACTCCATCTAGCTTGCGAGCTGTTGACATTCCAACAGGCAAATTTTGCCTCAACCGTCTTGTTTACAACAGTGTGCGGCGTGAAATGCGAGCCACAGATCTGCATGCTGCAGAATGTTTCAGATGTTTCATGTACGAGAGGGTGCTGCTGGTCAAATGCAATCACTATCATTGTTTATATTGGTTGCACGCGTATCATCATTCACTAAAACATTAAGTTTCACATACGGTTTCACGAAACGGCGAAGCTGCACCGTTCATGATTGCGGAACAGTGCATTCCTAAAAGACTTGCTCAAACTCCCGTATGTGTCTGCGTGTGGTCACCGAGGAATCAGTACGAGCTAAAGCTTTGAAACATAGCTTGCACTTGTAATTATTCTTGTTCTGGTGTGTTTGGATGTGATTCAACAAGAGTTCAAGCTGAGGTAATGCTTTGGGGCACTGCTCGCACCTGTATGGCATTTCACCCATGCATTTTTGTGCATAATCAAACTGCTTTTCCAAGCAAAAGCTTCGGAAGTATATGGATGTGGTTCCTCAGATCACCATTTCTAGAAAGACTATTTGGGGCAATACTTGTACCTGCAGGTTTCATTGTGCATAATCAAACTGCTCTTACAGGCAAAGGCACGAGGACAATGCTCACACTTGTAAGGTTTTTTTACTGTGTGTGTTCGAATGTGGCACCTCAGAGCAGCTCTTGTAACAAAGGCTTTAGGACAATGCTCGCACCTGTAAGGTTTTTCAGATGTGTGCGTTAGAATGTGGTTTTTCAGAGTATCACTTACAGCAAAAGCTTTAGGACAATGCTTGCACTTGTAAGGTTTTTCACCCTTGTGTGTTCGAATGTGATACTTCAGTTTATAGCTTCCATCAAAGGCTCTGGGACACAGCTTGCACTTGAAAGGGTTTTCAACTGTGTGTGTTTGAATGTGCTTAGCCAGGGTTCCAAGCCGAATAAAAGTCATAGGGCATAGCTTACACCTGTAAGGGTTTTCATCCCTGTGCAATAGCATGTGGCTGGTAAGATAGGATCTCTGAAGGAAGGTTTTGGCACAATGCTCACACTTGTGGCGTTTTTCACCTTTATGCGTCTGCATATGGTTACTAAGAGTATCACTCCGAGCAAAGGCTTTAGGGCATTGCTTGCACTTGTAAGGTTTTTCACCAGTGTGTGTGCGAATGTGACTGGTCAGGTGCGCTACGGTTAAAAAAGCTCTTCAGGGCATAGCTTGCACTTGTAAGGTCTTCATTCATGCCTCGTGTGGTAGCAAGTTCTGACAGGTGAAACGTTTCGGGACAATGTTTATAGCTATACGGTTTTTCACCTGTGTGCTCTCTGATGTGAACTGTCAAAAATTCAAGCTTTCTGAAGGTTTCGGGGCACAGCTACACACCTGTAGGGTTTTTCAGCCATGTCAACTGGAATGTATACAAGGTCGGTGAAGGTTTCGGGCGCATCCATGGTGCTGGGACAGTTCAACGACGTACCAGGTCCGTCGATCACAACAGGACTGCTCAATATGGACCCAGATTCCAACAATGAAAAACAATGCTGGCCCTTGGACTGTTCTTCGTCTCCATGAGCAACAAGGTGGCTCATAAGTCCACGAGGATCTGTGGTGACATGGGTGCAAAAACAGCATCTGAAGAGAATGTTCTCGGTGGCTTTGAACATGCGGCTGGTCCCTTCCAACGGTGCAGCTCGTTCCCCTAAAAAGAAAACCCGTATGTTTATAATTATAAACACATAGAAAACACAACTAAGATAGCCATTTGGTTCAGAAATGAGCAGTCATATTACTTTGCACAATACTTTGCTCACAGACCGTGGTTTCACTTCTTAACAACCATTGGATTCAGTTCATGGTAACACTAAAACACTTTCCACTAAAGGCAACTCCGGCCAATATTTTAGCATTTGGGATTTCAAGTGTTTTCAGCTCAGTCAGTGTCCCTAAATTACAAGGTAGATCTTTTTCATCATCACTGTGTAGTTTTGTAAAAATATCACGGCTCAAAGTTTGGTTACAGGTGTCTATGGCAAAAATGAAACTATTTGAGAGTGATGGCAACACTGGTCATCAAACGTCACGTCAGTGCTGCGGCACATTCGGCGCCAGTGACTGGGAGCCGGCGCAAAGGCATGCAGCATGGTTGCATCGCTATACTTGGGGGGAAAGTTACTGTGGCATCAAGCTAAAGCTATGGGTGCCCGTGCACAACTTGAGCACCAATGAAAGCTATGCACATGCACTCTTCACTTCTAAAATGCCACAAAAGGTTGACCCCGAGTATTTATTTCTGGTTCTTGGGGAAATGATAATCAATAATATACATAAAAGGTGTAAGTTACTGCTCTTCATTTATTGTTGAATCATACGATTGAGTGGCATGAGTTTCAGACGCCTTTATGGCTCTTTGCAAGCAAGTGTCACATGACTGCTTGCAGGTGGGTGTTTGCAGAAGACCCAAAGAACAGACGTTAAGTTCTAGCCCAGTATTGCTTGACAAATAGCTAACCTACTGGTTGCCTGCTCAAGTGCAGCTGGTCGCTTCTTTCATATCGGTTTTAGTGGAGAATGTGACTACACTTTTATGTAATATTTCTGTTGTGATCATATTTTGTGTCTCTAAGGCAAAACCAGCAATTTATTTCAGGTTAATTTTTGACCAGAATTGCCCTTTAACTATCTCATTACAATATCAGGTTATGGCAAGCTGAACTGTTCAATATTTCCAAAAATGCAATCTCATTGTTTTTCTTTGGTGAAAGTTACTATCTTGTATACCGGGGTGCCACTCAGCGTGAGAGTCAATACAAATTCCAGTTAAAATCGGTGCAAGTGTCACTACCAGATTACATTAAAAGATGCTCATTCTTATACGCCTTGTCACTAATGAGAAGATATGCTTATACACTAGTTTTGCTATGAAACCAGTTTGTTCCTTAGCCACCAAAGGAAACAGTTACCAGAGGTTAGTCAATTTGAGCCAGAATTGCAGATTGCTGTGTTCATCAGGCAGCATAGGTCTTAAAAATAGCATCGTATTAGGTGGCGATTTGTCACCCAAGTCAGAAGAACATTTGTGTACCGTATGCCTTTTCTAGTTACGATGTTATTAATTTCATGCAAAACAATGACAAATTTTCATATGAACTTTGCAAACTCTACTTGTTCCCATGGTCATAATGAGGACTATGACACCACACTGAGGCCATTTATTCTGAAAGGTTGCTCCAACCCATTCATAGTGTCCACACTTATGCCTGATTCCTGAGGTGCAATTTTATGTGTAACTTAACATTTGCAAAGTCGCTTGTGCGGCAGAAAAAAAAAAGGTGGTAGGAGCTGCAGTGCACAATGTCACAGCTGCAAAGTCGTTTAATCAAGCTTTTCTTAATATTTGGACTTTTGCTTTTTGACCTTACATGGTTATACAAATTTGCATCCCAGCTATGAGTACACCTATACACCCACAATGCCGGAAGCGTTGTGGAATGCCAAAACATACCGCATAAACACTTAAATGTTGATTTATTACTCAAAAGTCGTCTTTACTGACACAACTATGTACTGAGTCATCACTGAATACTACTTGTCAAAGCAAGCGTATGAGGTCAACAAAATTTCCTACACGATAAAAATCTGAAACATTCAGTTTTCCAAGTGCTTTCTGGCAAAATCTTTCCTGGCACCTAGACAGCCCATGTTCTTTTCGAACGACATTGGAATACTGAATACAGATCTCTCGAAAAGAAAAGCGGTGCCTTGAGAACACACGCTCCTTCCCTCAACTAGAAAAAAAGAGAAGAGTGAGCAAGCAGCCTTAACTCTTTCCTAACCGCAGCCATAGAGCCTCTATCCCCCTGATCGATGGGCGTGGAGGTCCATTTTAAAAATCCCGCGAAGATCTCATGCTCGCAGCGTAAATTCGTATGTAGTTTGAAGACTCAGTATTGGTTTCAGTGTTTTTGTTCCTCTTTTCTCGTGGCAGCGATTTTGAAGCCAAGCGTGACACCGACAGCCAGCCGTCATTAGTTACAGCCATGGCCGCTTTCACAAGTCCGGTACGTGCTCACAAGCGTGGCAATTCTCGCAAATCCTCCATCGATTTTTCGGACTCTGATAGCAGCAGTGATCTGACGGTGAAGCCAGATAATTACATTTTAATTCTGATAACCTGAGCTTTATCACACTGAGAAAATGTTTAGCCCAATGGCATGTCAGTCATGAGGGTTGACCTGATGTTTAAAAGATCAAAGTCCTTTTCGCAAAATTAAAATTTCTTTTTCACTTTTTTTTTTTTTGTAGGTACTATATATTCATTAATTTTTCCAGATTGGACAATTTTTTTTTACAAAAATTGTGTCTGACGATTTACATATTGTAATAGAATTTAGGTCTCAACTTCGATGTTTTCATCATTCAAAAGCCCATTCATTTAGATACATTGTATCATATTGTAAACATAAATAGTTCCCTCAGGAAACAATCGTAACAAAAAGCCACGGAAAACAGGAATTTTCTTCATGGTCACAAAGGAGTTCAGCAGTGCAAGAACCGAGAAGCCATCAACATAATTCTCTATCTAATCCCAGGGAAGAGAACAAATCAACCAAAGGTGTGATACTGATGATTTTCTGCCCAGGCAGAAGTGCCCAGCCTCCGATACCTCAAGGCAGCAGCAGCAATCTGTCGTGCGCTTCACCAAATCTAGAAAACCAGTCAGGCTGCAGCAACATTTTCATGCATGCAATACATGCCATTTTCACGGGCCATTTGTCGAAATGTCGAAATGAAGACCATTTGATGAAGCAACTCGTATTTGCTAAAACATTCTTCCTTGGAGAAATGTTCTTCAATATGACATGGACCAAAGTCGGTTAACAAAAGTGGGCCTAAGAAGTTCAGGCGATTAAATGATGATGATGATGATTTGGGCTTGGCGCAAGAGCAACTTAGGCCATATTGCGCCAAACAAATCGGTCTTTAAGGGGCTTAAAGGTATAATCTATAAGAACTGGAAGCTACAGCTGGTGTAAAAGGCCAGCTTTATGGGGGCGGTTTCATTTGAAATCGAACACGCCTTGTCGAAGTGGGTCTTTCGATTTTTTTTTTAATATATGTAACTGTTTTATTTCTGGAAAACAAACCGCTTTTTCAAAAATCTAAAAAAAAAAATTTCGCTTCAGTCAAAAAATTAATGAGTGGAGCGGGGTGAAAATTCTGTTTTTTACTCCGTGATTTTTCTACTCAGTTCCGCACGCCGAGCAGTATAATACGGGAAGCGATACAAAACTCACAGGAATATTTTGTAAGCTCTTTTTGTGTGTTATTTCTTGACTATTTTTTAGATGGAAAGGAAAATAATTTTTGTATTTTTGTATATACTGAGTGTAAAAATGCCAAACATCGCTCCTTTGACAATCCGGTGACATCTTCATAGCTCCAGGTCACTCGCGAAAGTCATTATATTTGTCGTTTACCAAACTACTATGGTGGGCGTAGCCCTATACATGTGGCTATTTCGACGGGCATAAGTTTAGCTTGGCTTATTTTCACTCGAATGTTTTATATAAAATTTGAAATATCGTCGCGAAAAATGAGATTCTACCGATATTTTGAACCCACTTTATTAAAAAAGGCCATTTTTTATTTCTGCTCCATTTTTTTTATTATTGCTGCTGATCATGTGAACTTTCTCAATTGGCTTGATGCGATTTCCCCTTTTGCTTTGTTGTATCTTTCTTAGAAGTGATCAAAATCGCTTCTCCTACGGACAACGCGTGTGACAACTTCAGAGTTGTCAACCACTCCGCCAAAGGAATTTCAGCCAGCCATCATTAAAAATTAAGAAAAAAACAATATGTAGCCAAGCACGAGTGTTTCCCAACCAAAAATGAATTTGCCCGCTGCATTTGAACACACAATTAAGCAGTATAGTCTTTGCAGCGAGCCGACCTGCGGAAACTGCGTTTGGCCGTTCTGAGAAAGTGGAGCGATTTTGATCACTTTCTAGAAAAGATACAACAAAAAAGGGGGAAATCCCATCGATCCAATTGAAAGCTCAAATGATCGGCAGCTAATAATAAAAAAAATTGAACGAAATAAAAAATGGCCTTTTTCGATAAAGTGGGTTCAAAATATCGGTTAATTTCAGATTTTCGACGATATTTCAAATTTTATATAAAAAAGTTCGTGAAAATAAAATAAAGTAAACTTATGCCTGTCGATATTCCATGTATAGGGCTACACCTGCACAGTATTTGTAAGCGACAAATATAATAACTCATGAGTTACAAGGCTCTGAGTTGTCACCGCATTGTCACGTGAAGCGACTTCAACCCCTTCTAGAGAAGATACAACAAAAAAAAGGGGGAAATCGCATCAAGCCAATTGAAATTTCATATGATCGGCAGCAATATTAAAAAAATTGAACGAAATAAAAAATGGCTTTTTTTAATAAAGTGGGTTCAAAATATCGGTAAATTTCATTTTCGACAATATTTCAAATTTTATATAAAAAATTCAGTGAAAATAAAACTAAACTAAACTTATGCCCGTCGATAGCCATGTATAGGGCTACACCCGCATAGTATTTGGTAAGCGACATAATATAATAACTCACGAGTTACAAGGCTCTGAAGATGTCACCGGATTGTCAAAGAGACGATGTTTGGCATTTTTTACCTCAATAAACAGAAATACAAAATTATTTTCCTTTCAACTAAAAAATAGTCGAAATAACATACAAGAGCACAGAAAATTACTGTGAGTTTTGTATGCTTCCCGTATTTATACCAGCGTACAGAACTGGGTAGAAAAATCACGGAGTAAAAAACAGATTTTCACCCTGCTCCACTCATATAAGTTTTTGTGAAGCAAAATATTTTTTTTAAAGAATTTTGAAAAGCGGTTTTGTTCTTTCCAGAAATGGGGCAATTACATATATTTTTCAAAAAAAATCGAAAGACCCACCTTGACAAGCGTGTTCGATTTTAAATGAAACCACCCATGGAGGAAATTCTAGAACGTCGATTGAATGGTACCAATGGTTGATCGCCAAGCAGAAAATATGGGTGAAAGGGAAGGTGACCTCGAAAAAGTTCTGAAAAACATGATCGCCAGCTCTTGGTTTAAAAGATTTGGCAATGCCACAGGATGTGCAAAACTGTCATAGCTTTCCCACAGTTGTCACAAAGTTTAACGCCCTCACCACAAAGCAGGTGCATATGAGTCAACCGGGCATGACCGACGCTTAAGCGGCAAAGGAGAACTTCAACCTGACGGTCTTTATGAAAGGAACTCTTCCACACCCCAGTTGGGGGCTTGATAACATGAAGCTTGTTCTCTTTTTCCATATCCCAATCCAACTGCCATGACTTGATAATTGATTTCTGGATGATTGGTTTCCAGGTCTTGGTGTGGCAAGCCAAGAGGCAGTTTTGGGCACTCTTTCGCCGAGCCAGCAAGCAAGTCTGCTTTCTATTGCCGAAAATACCCACGTAGACTAGGAACCCAACAGAATTTGATCAAGTGTCCTAGTTGATGTGCTCGGCTTAACCGCACCCGAAGATACTGCACGAGAAGGTTCTTGCTGTCTGTTCATAGGATGGAAATGGCTAAAATGAACGCTCTGGGAGTCGCACAAACAAGATTGCTTCCATGATATTGTTCTCCACTATGTACTCAACAGCCATTAAAATGGCGTACAATTCAGCAGTAAAAATATTTGCGAGACTATGGAGTTGTCTAACTTTCTTGAAGGCAGTGGAATAAACCAAACACCCCACGAAGAGTTGATGTTTTTGATCCATCAGTGTAAAAGTGTGAGTAGTCCTTGTATTTCTGTTCGCGGTTCGGCAAACTCCTGCTGAAGAACGAGTGGAGAAATAGCTCTTTTCTGTACTTGGACAGTGACCAGTCACAAGAGATTGGCAGAAGGTCCCAGGGTGCGATTCTTTCATTGCTCTCTTCAGCAAAGCAGTTTCACTAAAGGGAAGCTGGAGTGATGTTGCTGTGCTTTGAACTCCGAGACTCAGAGGCCGTAACAATACTCGGCTTGTTTTCAAAGAGTCGGAGGGATGTAGCAGGTTGGAGGGCATCAAAAGAGGGATGTTGAGGAAGGCTGTATATCTTGTATGCATAACAAAGACTCAAATATTGCCTTCGTGCTTTCCAGAGACATTTGATAAGTATCAGCATACAAGCTAGGAACAGGTGATGTTCGAAATGCCCCGGCAGCAAGTCGGAGCCCCAGATGATGGACGGGGTCTAACATCTTTAGGGCAGAGACGACGCAGCCGATCCATAAATAATCGCACCAGTAGTCCAAGCGGACTCATACCAAGGAGCTGTAAAGTCGCTAGCAGGCACCGCCTGTCAGACCCCCATTGTATGCACAACACTTTGAGAATGTTTGATGAACGTAGGCATTTATGTTTCAACTCTTCAAGTGGGGTATAAAATGAGCTCTTTATCAAATATTATTCCTAAAACTCAGGGGCCTCCCTTTACAACATCATTCAAGTGCAACACTGGATCTGGAGACAGGCCACGGCGGAGTGAAAAGGGAACACAGATTGTCTTTTCGGGGAGAACCTAAAGCCATTTGATCAGCCCACTTGCTCATCTTATTGATTGTGAGCTGTAGCTGCCGTCTCACAGCTGGACAGGTTACAAGAGGAAAACAACATCTGTACATCATCCACATACACTGAGTAGGGATAGGCAGATGGTGGTATAACCTGAGCCAGACTATTAATCTTCACAGCAAAGGGTGTAACGCCTTTAATAATCCAGTCCTCATACTTATCTGGAGAAAGTTATCCATATAATTATCTAAAACATTTGTGTGTCCATTACTGGCAGTCTGAATGCATAAATACAATTCTGAATACAGAAATGGCTGTCCTTGAATCTTATCTCCAGTCACATGACAGCCTTTGTGGGATCAAAGAATATTAAAACAGAAAGGCTAAGGTATTAAAGGTTTTAATAGAGGCCTCAGGCGATAGCAGATTCACCAGAGCGTCGCCTGGCTGACCATCTCACTAAAACACCTCTGCCTCAGAAATGTTATCACTAATAATATTCCAGAATTACTTATGTTTGTTTAGCAATTTGGGCAGTCATAAAGAGGGTCTGCCATCAGTGTAGGATATAAAGCATTTTCCAGCAACTGGAAATAAGCAGTATCCACAACAATTAAGGTGTCAGCAGCTAAACTATTTGGCAGATCAAATATGCTTCCAGTCAGATAATCCATTCAGTCAACAGATTTTTCGACGCCAGAGCCACCTGGCCACACCAGTAACACAGTGTTTTCCCCACTCACCATGTTATTGTCTTGCTATGATTCTAAACTTAGTGATCAATATAAGAAGAGCAGACTTCAAAGGCTCACCACATTGCTTGTCTGTATTGCTGATATGAGGGGACCCAGCACCATACTTCATCTTCCAGAGACATCCTCATTATTTTCCCTTGGCAGCAAAAGCCACCAGAGATGACATTTTCAACTGTTTTGTTTCTTCATCCATGAGTCACTTCTTCTAATCGCTGGTTCCATAGTTAGATAACGTCAATATTTCACCCACGCCAGCTCATGATTCAGGAACAAAATACGCTCCACCACTGCTTCAACTTCAGGACAACCACCAGTAGATACTGATATGATTATGATCTTCAGTATTAATATGAACTACTATATTACATTAATCATTGTTTCCCCAAACAAAAATAGACTAATCAATAATTTTCATCAATAATTGATAATAAATGGTATTTGTTTGAACAATAGGTTGATCATCTTAAAGTATTAAAGAAAGCATTCAGAAAGGCGATGAAGTAAATTATATAATAAATAAATAGATGTGAACATTTGATAAATAACGAAAAAACGACTTCCCATTAAAAAGATACAACCGAGATATACAAAATCATTTACAATATTCTCCGCAGAATCCCATACACGACTCACAAAATTGTTTTACATATTCAAACGATATTTTATGATATTAAGGGCAGAGA
>JAZHYW010015025.1:0-96226 GCA_037355805.1 Ixodes ricinus | reverse complement strand
CTTTACCACGGTTTTACACTTACCCGAGCGTATGTCGCTAAGTCGTAACCGCGTCAACTTTTATTCGCAAAAGGTTCTGCGCGACAGCGTGAGAACCCGGCGATAGCATTGCATCAGAAATGTCGATGCGCGCGTAAGGCTTAGGCTTAACATCGTACATATGTGGAACGCCATCTGCTTCGTCTGCCTCAGGTTTCGTCTCCTTGACGGCATCGGCATTTCTTCGCAGTGGTTTCCGTGGAGCGACGTTAAAATGCAGCGGTCACCAAACTCTTCTTTATATGTGTAGTGGGCTGTGTGGGATGGGCATGAGTGAACCGCAAACGCTGAGTGTCTTCACCCGATTTCGACCGTATCTTTGCTGGCGTTAATGAATAGCCTGTCTAATGAAATGACGCCTTCGAAGCAGTATGTATTCATCTGTGAAACGTCGCGTCCTTGTCGGGTTTCCGCGTCGCAATCAGCTGCACGGTTATCTATGACTGCGATAGTACCCTCGGATGCACCCTCGTTCGGAATAATCAGCTGTTACATACATATGGCATACAAATGATAAAGCCAGTGATGCGTATGTTACAAACATTTATTTGATACTGTATTGGACGTCAAGAAGCTGATATCTTTGTTTGGAAAATTTCAGAGAATTTGAGGGAAACAGATTTGGTCCTCTCAAATGCTTCCGAACATTCTGCTTGCTCTCGGAGCGCCTGTCAGTCGTATGTTTATGCTTTGAAACCCGGGTAGATGACGCGTGTGCCCCACTAGCGTCGCGGCCTAAGGTGCTACCGGCAAACACGCACCAACTTTTCCAATTTACTTTAGAAGGAAAATTCTTTCTACACTATTCGATTGCAGCATTGGTTTAATAATTTGTAACAGCTGAAAAGTATGCCAATAAAAAGTTATTGCAAGGGAAGCTTCCCTTCAATTTATGAATTGTGGCTTTCTTATATGCGAAATATTTATTTACATCAAAAATTCAAAAACATACCGAATAGCCAGATATCCTGATCTTGGTACCAAATGCAAGCGGCATAATAGTTTGTCTTTATAACAATAAAATCGACAAAGTTTGAATCAAGCAACGACACTAACCGCCTAATTACGTTTCTGATGTATGTTTATCTCTGCATTATACCGGGCCGTAGCCGCGAACAGGCTCTTCAGAGTCCGCCATCCTCTTTCGGGTCTAAGTCAGACTCGTGTAGAAACATATCGAACTTCTTCTTGGAGGCAGTTTCGCAGTCCTCATTGGCAGAGCTTGCATGAAACCAACAGAAAAAAATGGTCCCTGCTGTTCTATTGACACTCGTTTCATCGACACTCGTTTCATTGACATTGAACGTTTCATCAACACACCACACCGTGGTATGAAGTTTCATCGACACGCAAATTGCACGCTGTAGGAACATTTCGTCGTGCGTTTATCACTGGGGCACATCTTAAACTATCTGACCCACTTCGTTCACGACGCTTCGCGGCGACAGTCTGCGGCAGTTCATTACAAAAATGTGAACCCACCTGGCCCACCCGTACATGCCGCCTCGCAGCAGCGTGTACGGGTGGTCCCGTACCCGTGCATGTAACCGTACCTTCGCTCGCCAACACACCAACGAACCCTTAACAAAAAAAATTGTCGACGAAGCATAGCAAGATATGTCGATGAAACGAGTGTCGATGAAACGACCTGTTGATAAAACGTCGCAGTGTCGATGAAACGAACTGTCGGGGGAAATGTCATTTGATGAAACGAGTGCTACCGCACAAAAAGCCTGTTTCTGATCCGCGTTACTTTAATACCATCGCAACTGGCATCATTTTTAGATACCCATTGCTTGACAAAATGCACTCTAAATAGGAAAGAAAGACTAATGACTTTCACGTCCTGCTGTTGCTAAAGTTCACTACCTGGAATTGGATAAGGAGAAGCTGGTTCGTGTCCATCAGGCAAATCGAAAAGGTTATGAACTGGACAAGAAGGACTCGTTATCGGCTGTATTCGTGCAAAATTATGACGAGTACAGTGAGCTTGGTACTGAGAGTTAAGGGTTAACGTGGGGCTCCATAAGCCGAGGGGTATGACGAGTGCACATCGACAGCGGGAAGCGACCACCTACCTATCTGATCCTGTTGGAAGCCTTACCACCTCAGCCTTCGAAGGGCTCTGCATGATTCATTATATGGGATAACTTCTCAGCAGCCCACTAAACGGATCCTACGATTCCGCTCAAACAGTACATCCCCAGTCCTTGCGGGAGGCGACCCGCTTGATCCGGGTGCGAGAAGGCACTCCAAATAGTGACCTGCACTTATTTAACCTCTGGGCTAGCTGAAGGAGGCACTACAGTAGCATCAACGGAAAAGAGGATTATGCCTGTTACAGACCACAGGATCACAAAACCGAGGAACACCTCCATTGATTCTAAACCAGTTTCAGAAAAAAAATCCAAGCACTCAAAAACAGCGTTTTATTACTTCACAACACTGTCCTCGGCAACAAGTTTGGCTGCAATCTGTGCATTGTGGTTCCTATCGGCTTCAAAAAGGTTCGATTTAATCCTCTACACTGCACTAGTCCGGGGTGCTCAAAACTGAGGTCTCTATGGAAGACCGCTTCACTTCATCACAGCGTTCCTGCAAGACTGACGATATCAAGCTTGAGTCGGACTGAACTAGGCCCAGTTACCGGCACTGGCATTCCCCAGATCTCAGTCCTGTCACTAACCCTTCATCAATGTTAGAGCAGACTTTCCCTAACCTCAAGCAATCGATGCTGTATTTACGATATATTTCAAGCGAGTACAATGGCGCCTCTGAAATTCAGGAAATTTATGCCACACCCCTTCAGCCCACACATCGACAACAAGGCAGCCCACTCCTCATCCACCACAAGATGTTAGCCAACTCGCCGAATTGCGACAACAGAGACATAATGCCCGTCGAATTCAACGGAGCTTTCGACGTGCCTGTGATGCTTCGAAACAGATCACTAGCACTGGGATTTTTATCTCCACTGTGCTAACACAAGTTACTGTAATTCCCAGGGATGCCTCAATCATGCGAATGGCCACAGACGTCCCAGTTATGCTTCGAAACACAGATCACTGGCAGTGAGAGTTCACTGTCCTCGATGCTGATACGCGTAATTGTGATTCTCAGCCGCAGGCATCCCGTTTATTCTTCGAAACATATCACTGACATTGAGAGCTCGCTTGCCACAGTGGTGACACACGTTATTGTGATTGTCAGAGTGGCCTCGAGGCCTGTCCAAACAAGACACTTAAGAAATCGTGAGGAGACACGACTCCGTCATAAATCGTGGAAGTTGAAGCGTCCGGCAGTCCGGCAGTCCGATGTCTTTATTCGAGAAGCAGTGCACAAGCAAATATCACGAATTTCCCACTCGCTTCTTCCGCTTTTCGATGGCCTCGCCCGATCGAAAGATCATCAGAAATTTTTAATGGGCCAATAAACTTTCTTGATGGCCCTTCAGACCTTTTAATGGCCCATCAGACTTTTGATGGACCATAACACGTTCTTGGCGGCCCATCACACCTTCTTGACGGATCATCACACCTTCTTGATGGTCCAACGTACCTTACCTGATGGCCCAAGAGACCCTCTTGATGGTCCATCAGACTTCTTTGATGATCCGACATGCTTACTTGATGGTGTCTGATGGACCATAAATCATTTTCTGGTGGTGGCTGATGGACCATTAAAGGCTTCTGTTAGTAGCTCAGAGACCGTCAAAACGTTCCTTTGGTGACTGTCAGACAATTGAAACGTTTTGATGTGGCCCTGGTGAGACCATCAGGATACCTCGATTGACCATCAGAACACAAAAATGCTGATGGTGCTTTTCATGACATTTTTCGGTGGTTGAAAGAACCTGGCTATATTCAGGAGACTTCAGCTGTGGCCGAGAGAAGACGCCAATAATCTCACATCGTCGTGAATCCATGAATTACGTTTGGTGTGTAAAGCTGACAGCGGCGTAGTTTGATAACATGGTGTTCAATCCGTAGTAATCCGCCTCAACAATTGTCGTAGGATACTCAAAAGGTAACGAAGACACCTTCTATAAACTCGGGTATGTTTTTGCAATTATGTTTTATTTTAAATTGTTTTATTGTCCGTTGGTGAAAGAATTTGCTGATCCGATTTTTATGTTCAGTAGATCATGTTTATAATCTAAGTGGCAGAGAATGTGCCGAAAAACGCACTTTGCTTGATATGGAGTTCAATTACTAGGCGTACGTGTACTGTGAACTGAATGTTTGCGGGGGAAACGTTTACAAAGCCGCGAATGTGGTAATACGAGGCTTGCTGCATTCTCGCGCCTACGAGGCTTAGTGTATTGCGTGCTTTCACACGACGCCATCATGCCCAGCATGGACGACGGGGACCGAGTGTAGATCGCCACGCAACGGGCACCCATGAAGTTGCTGCGCGTACTGAAGTCTCGAAAGTAGTGAGTGGATTTAGCGCATTTTCTCTTCCGTTTTGTTTTTGCGGTTTAATATTTCAACTTTCAATATTTTCCAAATAGAAATAATAACATGCCATAACCTAAATACAAACTTTGCTTTCAGGTTTCTACGGGGATTTTGGAAAATACCCTAACGCTTCGGATGTTTCTTTTTGAAATAATAATGGGCAGATAATAAATTTCACGATTGACTGCAATGGAATCTTTGTCTTCTGCCAGGTACATATGTCTGAGTAGAAATTCATACCAACCAACAGATCATCACACCATCAAACTATCACACCATCAAACCATCACACCATCAAGCCATCACACCATAACACCATCAAGCCATCAGACCATCACACTATTAGGCCATCAGACCATCAATGTCCCAAAACACGTCAAACCAACAGCCTGATGGACCATAACGACTTTTTTCTGATGGCCTTTTCGATAGGGCGATGCTCGCCAGACTTGACGTTAGATGCCACCTGCCAATGCTGTCTATTTGTTCTGCCGAGCCCTCTTATCCTTGTTCGTGTTCCAAAATTTACTCGATCTTAATCCAGTGTAAGGTTTTTGTACCTTCTCGTTCTTACACCTACACGAGTCCAGTATCACTCTATCTGTATTATCACGTGGCACGACCCGCCGCAGAGTGGCTCGGATGTATTTGGGTAAGCTTTCGAACTCCCCATGTGTTTCATGTTTCTGCTGCCGTTGCTGCCAAAAGGGTGGCATGGGCCCGTCAGGCATTCGTGCCTTTTGTCATGTCCCCTGAGGCATCTCTGTACAGTTATGTCTTAAATAAAGGTATAAACAACAACAACAACACAGCCCTTCCCTTTCCCGTTTTCGGGACCTGACGAGCAGTGGAGGCCTTGAGCGATTGACCGACAGCCATCAGAGGTTGTGAGTGGCTCTCTGGACCCACGTGATGAGCTTCTCAAAGCCCCCGTGGAAGACACGGGCTACACTTGACAAAAAAAACTTTCCGAACAGCAAAATAAAAATAACAAAAAAACAGGTGGAAGCGGAGCGCCGTTTGTTTTATGTCGGAGTCGTATCGCCTCACGATTTTGTAAGAATCCTGTTTGGGCGGGCCTTCACTCGTGTGAATGGCTACAGACGTCCCGTTTATGCCTCGAAACAAATCACTGGCAGTGAAAGTTAGCTGCTCACAGTGCTGACACACGTTATTGTGATTCTCAGAGTGGCCTCAAACGTGTGAATGGCAACATACGTCCCATTTCTGCTTAACAACAGATCACTGGCAGTGAGAGTTCGCTGCCCACAGTGCTGGCACACATCGTAGTGATTCTCAGAATGGCCTCGTCGTGTAAATGGACACAGACGTCCAGCTCATGCTACGAAAGGGAGCGCTGACACTAGGATTTTGGTCTTCACTGTCACACGTTATCGTTATTCCTATGGTGACCTGTCTTGTGCGTGGACACAGGCGTCCCGTTTATGCTTCGAAACGGATCACTGTCACTGAGAGTTTGCTGTCCACTGTGCTTCCTCACGTTACTACTATTTTCAAAGTTGCCTCAACCGTGTGAATGGCTACAGAGATCCTGTTTATGCTTTGAAACAGATCACTGGCAGTGAGAGCTCGCTACCTACAGAGCTGATACACGTTACTGTTATTGTGAGAGTGGCCTCCGTCGTGTGAATGTACACAGACGTCCAGTTCATGCTACGAAAGGGAACTCTGGCACTGGGATGCGGTCACCACTGTTTTAACACACGTATTTGTTAATGCTAGAGTGGCCTGTCATGTGTGTGGCCACAGGCGTCCAGTTTATGCTTGGAAACAGATCATTGGCACTAAGAGTTTGCTGTCCACTGTGCCTCCACATGTTACTGCTATACTCAGAGTTGCATCAACCGTGTGAATGGCTACAGAGATTCTGTTTATGCTTTGAAACAGATCACTGGCAGTCAGAGCTAGCGGCCTACAGTATACGGTATTGCGATTCTCAGGGTGGTCTCGGTCGTGTGAATGGCCACAGACGTCCCGTTTATGTCTCGAAAGAGGTCAGGCAGTGAGAACTCGCTGCCCACACTGCTGACACACGTTATTATTATTGTCAAAGAGGCCTCCGTCGTCTGAATGGCCACAGGCGTCCCCTTTATACTTCGAAACAGAGCACTGGCACTGGTGTTTTTCTGTCCACTGTGTTAACGCACGTAATTGTTATTCTCACAATGACCTAAATTGTGTGAATGGCCACAGACTTTCCATTTATGCTTTAAAGCAGGGTACTGGCAGTAATCTGTTGTGACGTTTTTCTCAAACAAAAAGAGCTTATTTACAATCAAAACCCGATTTGTTGCATAGCGATGATTTTAAGACACTGGGAAGCCAATGCGGCATTTGATGGGGCTGTAAACGTTTGTTTTGGCGAAGTTGAACTCTATATTGGTGATTCATGGCACAGTGGAATACATACACCAGCTTAGACACTATTCAAACAATAAAAAATTTCTCCGGTGGCTGATAACGGAAAAGCTATGAAAAATAAGGTAACGAAGCAGAAAGCATTACAACAACATGAGGCATGGAAGGTCAGTCATGGGCGAGAACGATAATCTGATTTTACAGCATATGAGTCGTACTTAAAAGGACCGTTTTGTATGTTGAGATGTTGCACGCTTTCTCGTTAATGTTGGCATAACGCTTTGTCAAGGGGCTCAACACTAGACAGGTCACTCTCAGATGGGGTGTCCTTTCCATCCAGCTGGTTGACGATGAGCTGGATGTGAGCACCTGTGGCACCACCTCATCTAACTATTTCTTCAATGCCAATAGAATGCCTAGCATTAATCTGGTTGTCAGTGGTGATCTTGCCAAATTCTTCGTTGAGGAGTGTCCCCACGTTGACGATCTTGAACGTCGTGTTTAGGGCAGCAACGCCGTTCTTGATCTGGGCCCATATCAGCTCAGTGGGATTGAACTCGCAAGGATATGACGGGAGCCTGACCATAGTGCAGGCAGCCGTCTCGGCAGCGCTGTCCACACGATACTTTAGGTGCTGTTGATTCACCAACGCCACAATGTTGACGAGCCGCTTTTTCAGCATCTTGGAGTCTCAACAAATATTTTTAGATACCAGCCTCTGCCGGATGTCGTTCTTGCGAGAACTTGTCGTCGGCACTTCTTCCAACCTCCGGGAATGGTAAGAAGTGTTGTCTATGAAGATAACGCTTCCCGTCAGCAGTTTGTCGAGGACACCGTCGAACCACTTCTCGAAGCGGGCGCCATCAATTCTCTCGTGCGTAATTGCCGGTCTTTTCGCTACAGAACTCGTCCACGTAGCCGTCAACAACGAAGCCGTCCTCGCTGCCGATGTGGGTGACGATAAGGCAATGGCCCTTCCTTGATGGCTGCTTGAGGCCCGTCGAAAAAGCACGTATGAAGGCGTCGTGAGACGAGGCAATGGTCGCGTATACCCACATTCTTGAGGCAGTGTGCCCTGCCGTCACCCACGTCTCGTCCAGGTAGATCTTGCGATCATCTTGTTGGTGACGTGCGATCTCATGCAGCTACATCTGCTGACAGGTGACGATGTCCTCTCGTTCAATCAGCCGCGAGTTTCGTTCCTTCTTGCAATGCTCGAATCCGACGCCGTGGAGAAGGCGACGCACAGTCCAAGCCTTCAACGACGGTAGTTCAGTGCTCGTGCAAAATTCGACTGTTATCTATTTGTCCGTAAGGACCTCGTTCCGTCGAAAGAAACAATGAACGCACGACCTCAGTGCGCACGACGTGAAGTCATCGTATACTTGACTTTGCGCCGCCTCTTTCGTTCATTTTCTGGGAGCTTCTGAGAGGGTGTTAAAAAAGGCTTCGATTTTCCCGCGTGTAGCACGATTGCCCCGCGTGTAGTACAATTGTCGCTAAAAAGCCCCGCGTTATTTGCCCCACGTTTCGAATATGTCGCGTTCAATTAGCCCGTTCCGTATTCCCCGCACGCCAAAAGCCCTGCCTTCGTTTTTCAACCAGCATTGTTGGCATGTCTTAACCTAAGATGTTGACGGCCTACAGAAGGTCTCTTCAGTGATGCACTCTGCTGTCATGGAGGAAGCTCAGACTCAGAATTATAGACTCTATTTACATAGATGGATATAAATACCTTTAGAATGGAACCTATGTTTGGTGTTGTGATAAGTATGGCGCCATGAGCTGCGGGTTAACAGTTTTGACAGAACCCACTTCGCCGCGGACTGGGAATCCGCGCGCGCTTCAGAGCCGACGAAAGCTTTGATTCAATGCTTGATAAAAGCTGTCTTTAAATGTTTTGCCAGCGATTGATATTTTCTGTTTGTTTTCACTCTTAGCGCCACAAGACGGGAATGTGTATAGGGCACGCCTGAAGAACTGAATACTTTATCCAGTTATACTTTACTTGAGTCCCGGGTATGGCATGATTACGTTACACAAGCTCGAGGGATACGCGTCATGGGCTTCTAAAACTGGGGCTTTTGAAAGCGGGACGAAAAAGGAGGGTGTTTGCCGTGGGGCATTGGGCACGGGGCTTTTGGCGTCGGGTACTTTCGTGCCCCACCCGTCGAAAAAGATGTTCCTCGGTTGCCTCCGCCTACTTCCTGAGATGGAGGATGGCTCGTACACCAACGCCACGCAGGTTGCTGACTTCGATGCAGGACTTCTCCACAGTGAGACCGGGCCGACCGGGCTTGGAGGACTGTGCGTGTCGTACATGACCGTACGCGTTCATTATCAGCTGTAGTGAAACTCGGTTGAGGCCATCGCCGCTCTTATGTTTCCTGCAGAGGCGCCTTGGTGTAGACGGCGAGGCTGCACCAGACTCTCTTGACGAAGAAGAATCGGAGGTCCCGCTGTCTCCACTTTGGAATTCAGAAAAATAAAACAAAGGCCACTTTCGAATTTGTCAAAACCTAAAACGCAGGGGTCTTCAAAACCGAAAAGCAGGTATTTGGTATTCTCAACGTTGGATTTTCTATTCTTTCACTATGCACACACAACGAATGTACCTAATTCGTGTAGGAAGGCTATCAAGCCAAAACTAACAACCATATATGCATTACTTAAAAAAGTTACAATTTATATTTATTTGCCGAGCAAATGACGCTTTCTTTTCGACTCTTATTTCATATATCTGCACTACTGCTCAACTCAGGTCTGTAATAGAGAGGGATTTTTATCTTTTATTAACGAACTATTTTCATGGCCACTAAAGCTTTTCTTTTTACTTCAACCTTCCGGAGCGAGTAATGTAGGTGCCTAAAATACACCGTTTTCCCCGGCTAAGGAGCGCAACCTGCCGCGCGTTACAAAGTATGGGGTCAATATCCATTCATTGGAAGGGGCTTTTTCAGCGAACTATTTTCTCGACTGCGGAGGCGTTTGAAGCGGGCGCATCACGCTTGTGGGGAGGAGCTTCTACTACCTTCTTGAACTTCTAACCAACTATAGTCTTGTTCATTTTTTTTTACGGGGGGGGGGGGGATTGGAGGAGCACGAGGGGCGACATGAAGTGAGCGAATTACCACTCTGCCCATTGACGAACACCGCTGAAAGCAATTCACGCCTTCTTTGTCGACTTGGAGGCTTATCTGTATCGCATTCTTCAGGCCCGTCCGATCGATCGTACTGTGGGGGCCGCTTTCCAACTACTCTAATTAACGCCTCAAGATAATCTGGCACTTAAATCATCTGAGCGAGGGAGCGTGCGTGTGACAAAGAGAAAGGGTGTGCAAGAGGAGGACTCCGGTGACGAAGGACGAAGGACAAAGTCCGAGGGTCTCTCCCTTCCCTCTCCGCTGCTGGCGCCGTCGCTTATCAGTTTTCTGTAGGAGGGATTTTTGTTTTTACTCTAAAAACGGAAAGGAAGCAGAGGGTTCACGTAGCTCTATCTTTGTTATCTTGCTTCTGGTTGGGCGTAATTACCATGAAAGCTCATTTGTTGGGTATACACGCTCGAGCAGCACGTGCTCCAGTGTTTAGTGGGGTCGTCCGAGAGAAGAGGTATCAGAGTACAGTGAACACGACGCAACGACAGGAGTACCAGCTAATTAATTCCATTCCGCCTACGTCGCCAAACTTGCGGCGCTGGTAGATTTGTTTTTATTTTTTATTTTTACGGCATGCGTTTTTCGAGGTTCTTCGTGGGTGTTGCTCCTGCGAAGCGGTTAGCATGTGGCAAATACAAATGTTTTTTGTTATGTCCTTCTTTTTTGTCATATGGCGGCTGCCATGGCTCTATTGGTTATATCTAATTCTTTTTTATGCTTCTGATCCTTTAGGAGATCGTAGGTTGGTGTTAAGTTGTCACTTCCATGCTTTTCACAGTTTTTTTTCTTATGCATCGGTATTGCATTTATTAAATAGAAGTGCAATTAGGATAAGTGTGTCTTGTTTCGCATTTGTGTTTTCTAAAGTTCTGCTTTGTATATTAATGTTATGTCCACTATGTTGTAGCCACTTCCCCTTTCATGTAAAGTGATTCTTTTTTTGTACCTTTCAGTAAAACGAATCTGAACTGAACAGTGCTTTTTAAGAAATATTATGATATAGCTATATACCTTGTCGTTTATGGCAGGATATTTTTGTGGATAATGTATAATTTTGTGTTGCAATAAGCAACAGATGTGTTATGCTTTTAACAACATTGAGCAGTGGCATGCTATTATATTTTTCCTCTAATCTGCCATTTCGGTATCAACGTATTGTGATATAAATATGAAGGTTTATTGTTCAGACAGTGTATTGCGTTGAGTGTAAGACTTATTTGGGCGAACTGTGAGGACAATTGATTCTGATATACTGATTATACTCAGTGCCACAAAGCGGACTTCAGAAACGCATGCGAATTTGCCTCATCCTCATTGATTTGTGCCATCGTATGCTTGCGCCATCCCTTCGTGGCTTAAAGGGACACTGACACCCCACAAAAAAATTTTTCATTTTTTGCCAGGCGCCTTATTATGGTGTCGGAGGACTACCCAATTAATATTTTGCAACAGAGTAGCGTATTTTTTAATAAAGCCAAAAAACGCAACTGCGCGAAGCCGAAACCGAAATGGAGAAGTGGAGAGGATAGCGGGAGTGGCGGAAGTCATGTGGCTACACCCGACCGTGCGCTTTTTTTTTTCGCTTTTTTTTTCCCCTCGTCGTAGCAGACGACATGCGGCGTTAGCGGGCACTGTTTGCGATTCTTTTGCAGTTATGTTTGTTCCGCTCGCTGTTCTGTACTCCAAGTTGAGTTGTTTTGTACATTGAGGAGTTGGAGATGAGTAGCGAGTGCCCGTGGTTAATTTTCGCATGATCGGCTCCGAAAAGAATACAATCAAGATGTTGCGTGAAGAGCTGCTCACATGTCCTGCGTCCGAAAAAAAAGTGGCATTGTGCGACAGAGTTTTCGAAATATCAACGGGATCGGGACCAATGGCTGGCTGCAATTCCTGTAGAACATTTACGGGCACCTCGGAAAGCGGACGCTACCTGATTTATATGCTCCTCGCATTTTGTGGAAAGTGATTTCATTGAGTTCACAGGTGTCAAAAAGGAAATCCCATCCCCATTTAATTCAGCGACGTTTCGTCCACAACATTGTTGTTTGTTTCTTCAGTGATAATTGTACAAAGAAACAAATGTAAACATCAAAAAATGTCGGAAAAAAAAGTGCCATCACCGGGGATCGAACCCGGTCACCGCCGCATGTGAAGCGGACGTCGTTCCCACTGAGCTACGGGGGATCACGTGATAGGAGGGGGGGGGTCTCTTTCCTTAGTAATACTTCAGCCCGGTAAATTGTGAGGTTGGAAAGTTTGCTGCCGATTTTCCTTCAGCAAAAGCACTCCCGGGTCGAAGTCTGGACGCACCACGTATTGGCGACATTCGCACCTAGTAAAGAAATCGTACGCGTGCATATTCAACTCGAAGTAGACGCGTCGTGCTTGAAGTTTGCGCGAGCGATGTCTTCAGCCACGAGAAGGGAGCGACGGCTCGGCGACGTCTTCGTGCAAGTCGGCTTGGTGGTCGGGCGTGTCGTACGGGATGAATACCAATTCTTTTGACCAGTCCCAAATTTCTCTTTAAAGGCAGACAGAATTCGCCGGTACCGCGAACGACAGTTCTGAAGTAGAGGTCCCGCCCCTTCGTCCACTGCCATCGCCGTCCCCGCGAGTCCCACGATACGCGAAACGACGCACGCACAGAATGCTTCCGGTTCTCTGTGGAACTTTTTTTTCAATCAACGTATTTGCAGCTTTTTAGAAGCCACAAAAAATGGGTTTCATATTTTTTTCTATTTATAATATTGAGTGTGTGCCTTCAATGACCAACGACTTTCATTAAATTTGGTGGTCGGATCGATACCTTCGGAAACGGCCCGTGACCACGGAAAAGAGAGTGAGCGAGACTCGAACCGGCCAGTTCTTGATCGGCAGTTTTCGGGCGGAAAGAAACCGAATTTCGAGTCGCAAATTGTGTTTTGGGTAGTTGGGCTCTCATATGTCATGTACAACTAAAACCTCGGCGAGCATAAACACCCTGTCAGTGTCCCTTTAAGGCCGCGCTCCCTTAGAGGCCCATTTATTTCATATACAAAATGGCCACAACGAACAACACATTATGCTTTGAACAATTTGATGTGCTACTACTCTAGTCTATCGTATACTGCTATTCTTGTGCCAACATTTTAAGATGATGATGTGTAAATTGCAGGATTCGCAAGTCGAATAAACTTTTTGGTGGATTCCCACTACAGAAAGTATTCAAGTTAATCGAAGTGCACAGTTTATTTGGGGTATAAACACATCGTTATGATTTTATAAATTAAATAGGATCCCTCCCCAATGATATGGCAAAATCCATAGTGTCTGAGATGTGTATTACACCTCTAGAAACATGTCTTTTTTTAGGCAGCTCACGTCAATTTTTGAGAAACAACAAAGTTCAAAAGAGCACTATTTAAAAATAATGAAAAATACAAGATTTTCCTTTCAAGTAAAGTTAACCGCAATAATAAATAATGTGCAAGGATATTTTTTTCGGAATTATTTTTTTTTCTGTTTCTGAGTCCAATTTGCCAAAAGGGCGGATTCTTTTTCGTTTAGACGTTTACGATAATTTCCAGCATTCTGCTACTGATATATATATAAGCTATAACACAAAAACAACTGTTTGTATTTGGAAAATATAAAATTCTAAAACAAAGCTTTTAAAATAAATTTACCTATTATGGTCGTTTTGTGATTATAACACTGACTTCTTTTATTGTAAGGAATGGAAGCACTGCGGTGAATAAACGATTTATGAGCGGATGAACATTTTTGTAAACTTAACATTCATATCTCAGAAATAATATTATGGCACTTGCTAAATATTTATATTAAGTTAATTATCCCGATCGCTCTGAGCACAAACACGAAAAAATAAAAAGAAAATCGGGAGAAGAGTGCATTGAAATATCCGATTTGATATCACATTCTACGAAGAGCGTTGAAGCCCGAGATTTTGCTGTAGCAGAGGCTCGTTTTCGGCGGCCTTAAACTTTGTATTTTGTAACCACTTAAACATTCGGCCGATCTAAAAAAGAAAAAAAAACGTTTCTGGGTGAGGGTCGGGTGCCGAATTTTAAATGATGAATGAATGCCTGAAAAAAGTCGAATCATGTCCACTTCGAGACAAGTTCACGCAAATATTGCTCATTCACGAGAATTTCACTTCATAGTAGCATGCAGCTTATTATCGAGGGTCTCAAAATTCTGTATTTCACCACCAAAGTTAAGTTTGCGGCCGAAATAAAAAAAGTTCATTGAATCAGGCGCGGGTGCCGAAATTTCAAAAGATGAACAAATGCGGAATAAAAAGCCGAACCGTACCCACTTTGAGACCGGTTTTCGCAAAAATAATTTACTTTGGGGCAACTGCTGCAGTACCAGGATAGGCATTAGCGCCTCTGGGCCTTATACTCTGACTTTAGCTAGGCTCTAATTTTTTTACCGCAAAATAATTGACTGTACTATGGAGCGAGCCCACGTCATCAGTCTGAACCGCAGCAAAACGGCGCCTCCAAATCCTTTCTCCGCTGTGAGGCCAGCTCCCAGCCGCGAAACCACGAGAAAATCCTAGACTACGACACCTAGTTTCCCCGATCCCATAGGAGCGAAGTAAAGCTGATGGATTTCGTTTCCGGTCCCAGTGGCTGGCGCGCGTCGACGAGGTCTCCCATTGGCTGCTGCGCGCGTCAGTTTCAACGACCGCTCGCCCCATGGCGCTGCGTGTCCGCGCCGCGAACGCGCATCAGTGTTGTACCACGTTCCTCAAAAAAAAAAAAAGTAATGGAAGATTGTTTTTCGTTCTTTCTGATTTTTTGGAACGCGTTCCCGTTACAAGTTCCATGTGAAAATGAAACTCGTCCCCGTTACAGTTAAGAAAATGGAACGTATCGTTACATTTACGTTACATTTGTATTTTGCTGATCACCATATTTATTTAAATCGTGGAAAGTTTTTTTATTTTTTTATTTACCCCAATAAAATGGAACATACGAATTCGAAATGCCATGATGGAAGGGCACCAGGAGAAGGAAACTAGCAGAAGCAGCGTTTCATTTGTTGATATATCCTCCTTTAAATATCGAATCTTTAAACTATATTCACATTTGTGGTGGGCGATTCAGACGAGCCAAATGTACTGTTACCCAACATTGCACGAGTGTTTTACAACTACCTCACACGTTTCTATCCAACAAAGTCGCCTGTTCGAACTCAACAACAGTTGCTTCTCGATGTTGCTGACCGCAGGACGAGCAAGTTAACAAGAGGGTATGGCTTCTGGATGGTCAATCTTGAAAACTAAAAGTCTTCTCTTCGTTTGAAGGTAGGGGACATGGAGAGAAGGAATAAAGATTAATTTGTGTGTATCTTTTAAGTGACCAATGTTCGGGACACAAAGGTGCGTTCAATGCCTGGTAACCTGTCATTTTGTTGTAACTGTAGGTATCTTTGTGGAAGTTCAGTGATGACTGAAGTCGTCCTTAGATTTCTGTGTGTATGTGGATTCATAGGGGCAAAGAAAGTAGCTGAGTTCGAAACGTCCCTCTTTCTGCGTCTTTTCCTTCGACTAAAAGTTTTGGTTTTTGTACCGCAGTCTCGGGCACTGAAAATATGATCGATGTCCCTTAGCTCTCCTGCACCCGACTGTTACCAAGCGAGGACCACATAAAATAAAACCCAAAATGAGTAACCAAAAAATTAACGAGATCCTGCTCTTCGTTTTGATACTTTAAAAATTTCCGTCTTAGAAATAAAATTCACCCGTCTGGACGAAAAAAGGAACGCCGTTCCTTTCTCCATTCCAGTAAAAATGTAACGCGTTCCTGTTCCAGTTCCACCGATGCCAAATGAAACAGCGGCGTTCCTTCGTGCCACCAAAAAGGAAGGCGTTCCTGGAACGCCGTTCTCTACAACACTGGCGCGACCTGTAACACGGAGCGTCCAAGGTCAGAGCTGCGAGGAGAGCTAAGAGAGCGCGCGCACGGCCGACGCAAATACGCCGCAAACGAAACGCGGGAGTGGAAGAACGGCACGCATGCTTTCGCATTCGCAACTCATAAGAAGTGCCTAGGCGTACCTCGAGCCTTTTTATTTTGTCTTTAGCTAGGATTTGGGTTGTCCTCAAAAAGCTCCCCGGCGAAGTGCGGTTGCCCGAATTCCAAATGATGAACGAATGTCTAAAATTAGCCGGACAATTCCCACTTTGGGACCACGGTTTTCTCAAAAAGAATTTACTCTGGGGTACTTACCATAGTTACAGGATGGGATCGAGGGTTCTAAATTTTATATTTTCCTTTTAGCTGGAAACTGCGTTGTCCGCAAAAAATTCCTGGCCAAAGGGGGTGCCCAAATTTTAAAACAAAAATGAATCCGTAAAATCTGTCGAACCATCCCCAATTCGACACCGGTTTTCACGGAAAGGGTTCGATATCCACTATTTGCCATAGTACTAGAATAGGCTCAAGGGCTCTACATTTTATTTGGAGCCTTTTTCTGAGAACTGGGTGTTCCTCAAAAAGTTCCCTGGCGAGGCGCGAGTGCCCAAATTTCAAAAGAATAACGAATCCGTATAAAAAGGCCGATACATCCCCACTTTGAGACAATGCTACGCGGTATGCGTTGATTTATTTATGCTTTGTCATGGGTGCATGGGGGTGGTAAAATTATCATCGACGTTTTCACATTGCCATCCTTGCGCCTTTGGCACGAGTGGCAACTTTAGCGCATCACCGCTTTTCCTTAGTGCTGAGATCCGTTCTTAAATTTATTTATTGATTTCCCTTGACGTGAATTAGAACAAAATGATTATTTTTAATAATTAAGATTATTAAAAAAATGTTAGTTTGTGACAATTAGCCCCTATATAATGTCCCCCTGACCGTATAACTTACGTGCAATCATGTAACGTTAATGGGCAACTCCACTTCATTTTTGGTTTCGAAAAAAGCAATGCAGTCCTCCTCAGTATTGCCTAGGAAGACCACACGTCAAATATTACGACGCAGTTCTGTATAACTGTTTCTTAAACGGTCCGGAAAACTTTGCAACTCGCCAAGTTGCCGAAATTGTCTGACCCGGGCGGGCGAATTCGGGCTCAACCAACAGCGCAGTCAAGGCTACGGCATGGGCGTAGCCAACATTGAGCTAAACGACATCACCATTGCCCCCTTTGCTTGTTTTTACTTCTCCGGGCGACCGTAGCGCATGACGTCAGCAACGTTACCTCTCGGCGCTCAGCAGTGTCCTCGTGGTTGGCGTAACGCGCCTGGCGCAGCGCGCTTCTTGGGAGCCGTCCGGCCGCCCGCCGTGGTCCCACCGTGACCGCCGTCTTCCGCCTCACAACCGCCGTCGTCGTCTCACCGTTTGTGACTATTGCCTCTCGGAGTCTCGTCCACACTACGGACACCACGTTCGCAGACTTATGCCGCAGTTGTGCAGATGTCGTCGAATGCCGTAGACACCAAAACGTGGCTAAGGGTGAGGTGCAGACGACACTTTCGCCTGCCACATGCCCGCCCCGATCCCGCCGGTCCCGAGGATCACGTGACATCTCGTACCACCTGATGGCCATGTTCTTGGCGGCCCGAGGCCAGACTTGGAGGCAGTTCAACTACTCTACTCAAACTACTGTAGTTTAACTACTTTTCCGAGTAACTTGGAAACTTTCAGTTACAACTTCATTTGGGTAATTAGTAGTTTAATTTAACTACTTTTTTCAAGTAACTTCTACTCAAATTACTAACTACTTTCGAAATCTAGTGCTAATTTTGCTCATCACGAAAGTTTGAGCGCAGAAATGAATAAGACGCCGGCAGATGAAGTGGCATTCCCGAACAAGGGCCCCCTCACATTCCGTTCCCACGCACTTACACTCGGCAGCCGTAGAAACTGCATCACAGGCGTCCTTGGGCCAAAGTGGCGAGCAGCTAAAGAATAACACCGGCGCGCACGAACGCAGGAAAACATGCTTAACAAGCCTTGGTCGGGTATTGACCTAATCCGGTAAGCTGCAACCGTGAAAGACGGGGACACTCCGAGGGTTGTTGTTGTTTTCATGTTGCCTGCCTTTAGTGAGTTCTGCCTCAAGCGGTTTGGGGGTTCCACGAAAGGTAACCACTGGAATGACCTCGCAGCTGTGCGCGAGTTCCAATGGCCGCCTCGTCGTCAGCGCATACGCCTTTGCAAAGCCGGACTCCCCGCGCACAAACCCTGGCACGGATAATCCGTTCATGGGAGCACGTTCCCGCTTCCAGCTACAACGGTACGAGCGACGATGCTTGTTCACGTAATCCTGCGCGTCCTTCCGACCTCCTCCTTGTTAAAAACGATTTACTTGTCAGGCGCGTCAGAATACCGTAGTCACCGGCGAGGATTGCGAGTTACCCTTGGGAGTTCCTTTTATTGGACCCGGCGTCAGCGACGAAGTTTACTTTGGTTCATCATCTGTTTAACCAAAACAAATCTTTTTTTTTCAGTAGCCTAGCATTAGCATTGCAACGAGACACGCAGTCGTCCGGATGATCTCATCGTTGTGACGCGAGACTTGAATCCTTGACGGTCGGGTGCACTCACTCAGCGTACCCTTAGAACGTCGTCAGAATTAAGAGGGGCCAGTCATAAAAATCTTAACTTCCCAAAGAAAAAAGAAAACAGGAGGAGAGTTTGTTATAAAAGACCCTCTACCCGAGGCAAACCTCACATGTTGCGTCATGGACACCTAAGATGCCGACACTCTCAAATTCAACGCTGCTGTTCCATCCAGCGCCTCGGTGGAACGTCTTTTTAGCTTGGCTGGGGACGTCTTGAGAGGAAAACTTTCCTATCAAGACCTTTGAAAGTCAATTGCTTCTGCGAGCGAATAAATTATTTTGGTGAAAATGCAAGCTATAAAATGACTGCATTTATTTTAGGCTCGCAGGGTTTTTCATGGATCAAAACTGCTGTTAATTTTGCTACTACAAAAATATAAAAAAGTAACGTCGAAAGTAACTTCAAAGTAACTCGCTACTTTTTACAGTAGTTAGTAGTTTACTCAATTACTATTACAAATGCGTAATTTCTACTCTACTCCAATTACTTTTGGCGTGAATACTCAGTAACTTAACTTAACTACCTTTTATGAGTAATTTGTACATGTCTGCCCGAGGCCAATGTTGTCAGACGGAGCCGAAGTTTCGGTTTCGATTTCCGCTCGTGTTTAAAATTAGATTTAAAAATATATATAACATTTTTTAGCGAAGCATACGACGTAGTCTTTTTTACTAGGGCTTTTTAATTCGAAATCACTCATTATACCAAAATCTTCGGAATTGAGTGGAGTTGCCCTTTAACGGATTAACGAAAAACGATGCGAAACGCCGAAAACAAACATCCTATGCACATGACGTAAATGTAATAAATTATATTTAATATTTCAGTACATTTGGGCGTGGAGTAAATGCTGCATAAGCGATTCTCTGCATAATTCGGTTCGTCCAGACGCAGCCGACGGTAGAGCTAATAGGGACTTTTAGTAGACCGTTTTCAAAGGCCCGCTACCGCTTTGAGCGCGCGCTTCAGAGCATGCATCGATGTGGCAGCGTGAGCTCGCACTACAAATAGCGTGGCCTGAAAACAAGATCTACTAAAACTCTCTAATGGGACTAATCAAGCAGCGTAAAATCTGCAAGTGACTGCCCCTTTTAGTTTCATGATTTTCTCAGCGATGATAGAGCACGTCCAGAAACATGACGAACGGCACGATGATGCTCTTTTGCGCTGTCTGATTAGTCCCATCAGTTCGGGGCGTCGGCTGCTTGTGAACTTAAAGGCGAAACGAAGTATAGGAGCGCGCGCCCGGAGTAATAGCGGGCCTCTGAAAACGATCTACTAAAACTCACTATTCTAACATGGTCTAAGCGCACAAGTAACAAGCGCGAGTGAATAACATTGACAGGTGGCCCAGCTGCTCAAGCGATCGTGCAGCCGAGCCGCCGTTCAACTCCAGGAGCTCGCGCTCGTAGCCTTTGCTCTTGCCCACGTTAAGATGACGCGAACTATAAATTTGCAGTGCATAATAGGATGGATAGAAACATTTTATGAGAGCAGGAGATGTTAGCCCGAGTTCGTCTCGGAATGGCTACTCCAGAGGGAAGGGTAGAGGGAGTACAGAAGTTTAGAGTAAGAGGAATTCACGCACACACATCATACACATACACACGCACACACCTCAAAGTTGATCTAGAAGTCTAGTATCTTTGGAGATATTTTTGTAGTGTTTGCGAAAGGAGACGTTGTTGGCGCTAATTGTTACGCGGGCCCAGGATTTTTGTCAGAGTGAACGGTCTTGGGTACTGTTGTTAAGTTGCCTGATAGGTCCAGTTTTTAAGTTGCATAATACGAAGTTTTAGTAGATAGTGTCTTCAGGCAACGCTATCTGTAGCGGGAGCTCGCACTGCCACTTTGAAGCATGCTCTGAAGCGTGGGACTAGACCGATGGGGGCCTCTGAAAACAATCTGAAACTCACTCTCAAGTGCTTTCCCTACGAGGTTCAAATAGAGGCTTGCAATGCAGCAGAAAACGCGATTGTGTGCGCACCATCCTATCAATTACGGCTGTTTGCACACTGCTTGAGAGATCAAAAGCGACCGCTACTGCTTTAGCCTAGGTTTGGCAGAAAATCTTCGCTGCAGCTTGCAACATACTTTCGTCAGAAAGAAACATCTTGGTACGTTATTGGCGCGTACGCGTACAAATGCTAACAGAGTTGATCCCCACGTCAAATTAACATTTCGATCGCTTCCGGGACAGACTTTGTTCTTAGTATTTAGTATTGACACCACTAAAACGCCATAATCCCAGCAGTCCGATCATTTACACAGCACAGCTTGGTACTGAATACTTAAAGGGGTACTTACAGCATCCGGATGCGAGATAATCGACAGGTTGTGCACGGTTCGCCGTCAGCGCCGCACGCGTCGATGCGTTGACCCAAGCCAAAACCATACGTTACGTTACTTCACCCGCTATTGGCCAACTAGTTCCCAACATGCAACGCTTGCGCGGTGTTGCTTGTATTGCATGCAGCGATTCTCGGAAGGAGTCTATGGTCATATTGTAGCACAGAAAATAGCGCGCACAAAAGCCGCGCAGAGCTGTTCCTGTATCAGGCACAGCTCTGCGACGTAAACCCTGGTCACTTCAAGAGGCCGGCGTCCCTCTGCAAGAACGTCGTTGAAAGCACCACGCGCCAGGTTGAAAAAGGTAGTTCATCAGTCTCTAACATCAGTGATGTCAGTGACGTCAGTGAATGAATGGATGCGATTGGGTGGTGGAGTGAATCTAAGGTGACCATCTTTGCTTTAGATTTTTTCCCAAAACGCCGGTATTACGTTCTGGTCTAGGTAACCTGTACTAGCGTTCCTAGATAACGCTATGCGAGGTGGTGACAAGTCCTTCTCTCCTCGCTCCAGTTGTCTTCTAGCGCGCGGTCCGTCATGTTTTTCCTAACTCGCCCACCACGGCTGTGTTCGAAATATTCCGAGTTACCATGGCGGGTCACGTCACGTGACAATCCAGGTAGAACCACGCTGGATGCGGGAGGGTTTTCGAAAGCCAAGGTACCAAACCGTTACTCGAGAGTGTGGTCGAGTCAAATCTGCTATGTTCTTCCTAACCGGAAATGGAACGCTGGCACGAACCAATAAGAGAGCGCATCGGCACATCAATCGCTGTCGCTACTTAGCAAAGGGTTAACCGAGGTACTTTAATCTGTACTAGTCAGCGCACCTCCCATGTAGTGACGCTGCCATTAAAGGCCGATGCCGTCAGGACATTCCATCGAAGCTTTATACCCAAAAACCAGGTGGTTCTTGGTTATCGTTCAATTCAACATAAAGTTTTTTTTTAATGTTTTGCTTAAAGGGATTGTCCGGTCAAATTTTGTATTCGAGAAAACAATTGAATATCATTGTTAATGCCTCGAGATGCATCGTACGTGCAATATCTGAATTTTATATGCCCCCCTGAATGAGAAATTGAATTTATACTTTTCCAATCGCACTCTAGCGTAAACGCTGTTTTCGGTGGCAACATGGGAGCTCTGACGTCACACAACACAAAGCGAGCATTTCTGTCTCGTCGTTTACCTGCGAGTGAGCGCATCAGCGTGCTTCGTTTTTGTTGTTGTGCTCGACTTGTTTCGTGGTTGGGTGAGATTTTTGTTGCGCGGTTGGGTGCCACAACCACCGGGGAGCACATGCGAGCCAAGACATGACGTTCCGCACTTTTCCGCGAGACGTGCAGTGACGAGCAGAATGGACCGTCGCCGTGCGTAGGGACTGGGTTACCGTCGAGATCGAGATCCCGCTTATGCAGCAATCATCTCACAGAAGAGAGCTACGAGCTGAGCTCTAAGCGGACAGAAGGCTCGTAAGCTGAGGTGTGATGCTGTGCGAGCGATATTAAACTACGTCCATCCACTCCTCGCCCAAATCGAATCAATCAATTTGTTTATGCAGCGAAACCGAAACCAACAGCTAGACCACCTGGAAACGATACCAGAAGTTGTATTTAGCACGCGTGCAGCCAAATTCTGTTTGACCCGCTTGTGAAAATACAGCGTGGCTACGATTCACCAAGCTCATCCAAGTCAAGTGACGACATGCATTTGAACGATTCGCCGGTTGCCTTCGACCCGCGGTCATCGCCTCTGAGAGAAAGCCCCGCAGCCTCTCATCACCGATCCAGTGGATCCGCCGAAATGTGTACCCATATGCCGCTTCGTGTACCTATGTTGCCGCTTCAGAGGCGAAATCTGCATCCTTTGCTTTGCAAGCGCTCCTAGTTCGATCGGTGGCCGTCGCAGTTGTGATTGCGCGAAACGGCATACGTTTGCTCGAAGCTTATGGCTGTTTTCGAGTAATATGCTGCTAAAAAGCGTGACTTTTTTTTTTTTTCACACGCTTGGGAACTGCATTAAAAGAACCGTATTTCAGTAGGGTACAGCCTAGGACAGGTTAAATATAATAATGATTTAATAAATGGATAAGGGCTAGTGTGAAGTAGACCTCTCTTATTGACGTTCACACGAAAAGACTCGCCCGAAAATTAAAACATTTCTTTTCGACCTGAAAAAAAAAAATACAACTTTTATTGCCGGGCTTGACTGATGAGGCAGGGCTTCGCGGACCCCTAGAATGCCTTCGCGGACCCCAAAGGGTCCGCGGACCCCATTTGAGAACCACTGGCCTATAGGAGACTATATAATTCAAAACAAAATACAAGAGATCCATCGACCAACGCTTGTTATCCTGTCTATCCGACAAACCTTTGCGTTTTGTGACGTCACGCAGCAGCTACGGATGTCAGCCATTGACACTGGCGAAATTCGGGGTGCAGTTTCGTACACACGCTCATGAAAGGTTTAATTAATAACGGGAGATCATATATCAAAATAAAAATGTCGTTTGTCTACATGAAGGCTCCCTCGACGTAGCGAGCACAAAAAGTTAAGTACTTCCGGTTTCGACCGGACAATCCCTTTAACAAAATATTTATGTTTTTGAGGTTCTACACCATGTTAAAGCAAAATAATTAGCTCCAGAATTCGGGTTCTGAATTTCTTGCAGATGCGCACTAACCTTTTCGGAGTGTACCGTCTCGCCTCATTTCTTTCTGTCTACTCTTGTTTCTTCTTTTCGCTCACACACTTAACAACAATCTCGGCTTTAAAAAAGTTTAAAAAAATTGACCTGTATTTGCGTGCGCCGAGAAATGATCACACTACTCATACAACCTAGCTGTTGCGTGCAGCAAGAGCCGGAACCTTGTTTGGCCCGACACGGGAGCCGGCGCACGAACGACCGAAGAGGCGACCGAGGGTGGCACGGATCCGGCACTGTGATGGATGACTGGGCGGCGTGATGAATGGGCCCACCTGACCGACGTTGCGTCCGACTTTGTCTCGGAGGGGAGGGTCACGTGGCCTGGGGGTCATGTGACTTTGTCTCGCACGGAAGGTGACCGGGGCAGCACCGCAAATGAGCAGCCAATGGATGGCTTGACCAAGCAAGAGTAGGCACGCCGGGAAACGGGCCGTCAAACTGTTAGTACGCAGGGTGGCGAGTTACGAATCCGTCGTGGAACTGAGCTCGGGGGAATGGCTTCGGGGATCCTGTTGCGGTGGCCGTTAAGTCACTTGCCAGTCTCGAACGATGTTATATCAGCTCACCGAGATAGAAGTAAACAAAAATAATCAATCAGATCACTTAGATGCGCGCTCACGCAGCACACATTTGGGTCAACTGTGAGCCCAAATGTCTTTCTACCGACAAAATGCGCCGAGAAGCTGAGGGAGAGAAGCATATGAAAGAGTTTGGTGACGTCAGAACGCCCAGCCCTGGTTGGAATGATGAATGGGTAGACCTAAAGCTAGCGGTCTTCGTCTCCACTGCACTCGTGAAACACGTCCGAATGCGGAACACCGGCGTCCTGCGTTTGGCTCTCGCATTCGAACACGTTCGACGAGTGCATTGGAGACAAAGGCAGCTAGCTTCATGTCTACCCTCTAATCATTCCAACCAAGGCTGGGCGTTCTGACATACCCGCGCGCTTTCGCCCCCATCTCTCCCTCAGTTTCTCGGTTTCCCGGCGCGTACTGTTCAGACAAAACCAGACGTTCCTTTGTATGCGTCTGTGCGTAGAGTTCGTCTGTATTTAAAATTTATTTATTTGCTGGAAACTCTTCTACCTAGTTGTAGTCTAGGCATTCGTGCTCGTTAACTTGTCGCTTATACATTCTGTATGCGCTTGGTTTCAGATCTTACTTTTTTATTATTATTAACGGTATTCTGGATTTAACACGTATATTCCCGAGTCTCCACAACATTCCTACTCCTGCTCGTTTTTCCGCTTGTACAACCTGATGTCTCTTATAGAATCAATATTCTGGAAGGATAAAGGTCGCCGTAGATGCAAAACAGAGGATTGGTACACTCTTAGAAATAGAGGGTGTAGAGGGGTACACCCTTTGTCCCATATGTAACACCCCGAAACTACATTTGCACGTTCAGTCCACTGATGTCGAGCTGGTGATACAAAGTTTTACGAGCGGCTTGATAGCTGTTGGATATAACGTACTGTACTAAATAGCTAGTGTGCGTATTAAAGACTAGAAAATGAAAAAAAAACACTGCGGTTTTGCAGCAGGGCAAAAAAACCTTGATTGTTTTAATGTAGCCTTTAATGGGTACATTAGCTATTTTAATAAGTTGTATCGGTCGACTACCAAGCCGCTCATGAAAGTTGGTATCTTCGGTTCGACGTCTGTGGATTGAACGCCGAATTGTTGTTTTGAGGTGTTACATATGGGACAAGGGGTGTGCCCCTATACACCCCCTATTCCTAAGAGTGTAATTTTGATGATAATATAGTCACCGAGTGTTTAAGAAACCCAAGACGTGGATGTTCACACATCGTGCTTCGGGATTCGTTTCTCGACGTTCTCGACCGCCCATCGCCGCAATCTCAAAGCTACCGAGAGCGATAATAAGATCCTCTGAACCAGAGTGTAAAACCGAAATTTTGATCGGTTCGGTTCGGGTCCTAGTTCACGGCTTTCGGTTCACTTCCGGTTCAGTTCCGTGAGCAAAAATAACGGTTCGAACTGGTTCGCACCGGTTCGAAGATGTTTGAACCACCGTGAAACCAGTAACTATATAGCGTTTTTATCAATTGTACAATCCACTTTTATTTTCAGGTACCAAAAATAAGAAATTGCGTTATTTAATTTTGATGAGACAGCAAAAGAAATTCTAGATGAACATACAACACGTTGTGTTTATGCTACTCAACATCCATTTGTTTGCCTCAGTCATACATATTTTACCTAAATCAAGGGATTGTCACGAAGTGTAGTAGGTCGCCTAATATAAGTGTGATTGGTACAACCTGCCGTCGCAGTGTTAGAAGTTTAATCGTAGTTGTGCTCCTGAACTAAGCAATTAATTACAGTGCATAAAATGATGGAATTGCCACATCATCGTCGTACATATCGCGAAATTTACATTAGAAAATGCCTTTCATAATAAATATGAGGACAACGCGCCTGAGCTAAAAACAATATTATTTTAAAAATGTCGCGAAAATTTTAGGAGAAGCCTTTTTCATCTACCGTTTAAATGAATGCTGAGCGGGATGCAGAACGCTTGTTTTCCACCCAATATTGTTTACACTTAGCACCGTGATGCACCCGAACAACTATGAAAAAGGAGGTATCAAAGTTGTTCACTATAGTCTATACACATCTTCGTCCTCAGATCGAATTTTACCGAATATAGCGCGTACCTTTGTGAACATTTTCTTGCTCAGGATATACTGGCATAGCCTGGCTGTTGAGGTTTGTTCTTGACAAAATGCCGGTCAATTATATTTGCAAATAAGCATCCCTCCTGATAATTAATATTTTAGTTAAATAAAACAGTAGTATTTCGTGATATGCCTGACATGCCGTGACTTAATTCATAACTTTCTGACGGTCTGCGTGAGTAATCTTCATAGTTCCGCCTGCGTACTTTGTTTTTGTCAAGCCCACAGACGCAAAAAAACTGTTGTTCATCATATAAAATAGGCAGTAACAGGCTTCTATATATTTGATAAGTTAAATGTCTCAGAAATACATAGTCATTTAAATCACTTAAAACATTGTTTAAGGGTCTCTCAGGGAACTTATAGACGTGTCTATCGAGGATAAAAACGCCGGAAAAGATTTGCATAGCATATTTTAGATAATTTGGAGGAGCATTTACTTACGATGTATTTCTTTAAGGTGATCGGCCCTTTATTTATGTAGTGAAATCTTCAGTCAGTATTGAAATATCTTTTACTATCATCATTAAATTTGATTGTTTGAACTTCACATAACCGCTTAAAACCGACCGACACGGGAGGACGACACTCGAAAATAAGCAAGCTCTTGGGTCTGCGGAAACGTGATTTTTCTCTTCGCTTTTTTGGCAAAGCGAAGCACCGGGTCGCGGGGTAAGCCAAAATGGACGGTGGGCTCACATAACAAATCTGAAGGCAAATATGCGAAATATGCGAAAAGAAATATAATAAATGGCATTCTTCTCAATAATCCCATACAGAACGTCTTACTGCAAAAAGAAACAGATAAATATGCCTGCAATTATATTTCTAATTACACATAAATAGCGTGAAGGACAGATAATACATTTCTAATATAAATCACATATGCGCATCGGCTTGCACGATCTCGAAACTTGTCAAAATACCCTATCGGGAGGCTAATATGTTATATTCGGTTTTACGAGCACTTGTTTTTGGCTCTGACATTACAACTCCGTGTTTTATCAGCCTTGCGCGCTCTAACGTTTTATTATACTGTCGAGTATCATCGCGACACTGCTATATATTGCACAGCGTTACAGTTTAGGCCAAAGTTACTACATCGGCTCCGTTGACGAGCACCATATTAGCCGCCCTTCGAAAAGCCGGCCTCCTCCGTTCGTGCGAGTGTGGTGGCGCTGTCGCTGCAGCCCGCCCGGTTCGCAAGGCCGACCAAGCTTAATTGACAAGCTCGGGGCGCTGGTTTTTCATAGCGAAATCAGGTGGTCGGTGGCACATCGGCGGCCCCTTGCGCACTTGTTTCAAATAATGGATTCAACAAGTGGATTCTGCCAGAGCCACATGGCTCTAGCAGAATCGAAGCGCAAGCTCTGATTCTTCGTATGACCGATGAGTTTGAAACCCATTAGGCTGTCTAAATGCCAGTAGCTGTGTATGTTAAAACTGGCTCTCGTATTTTTTTATGGTCTCAATAGCGCGGCTGCACGGTTCGACCGAATCAGTCGACTTTCGTGGGCGATTTTAAACGTGATGAATCTGTTCTTTTCTAACGACGAGAATAAGTGTTAGGACAAAAACTAAACTTAGAGAGTTGTTCTAAATTTCACTTCTCTCGCCTCCTCTGCCACACGACGACGTGATGTGGCCGGAAAGATCACGTCAAGCCCGCCGTATAACGGGCTGAGTGTGAAAGGTAGCTTTGACAGTACCATTTGATTATATATATATAGTCTGAAACGGAAAGTTGTTTCCGTGATAATAGTGGTGCTTCTCTCCTGCGAGCTGCTTTATTACATTCAGCAAGGTCGAGTTTCCGCTCCGTCCTCCCACCCTCCCTCCTCCCCCTTAACGATTCTCACCTTTGCCTCCTCGGGAACCAAATTGCGAGTGAACTAAACACAAGAAGGGTAAACAAAGCCAGGGAACATATAACGACGAACACATACTTCATTAGTAATGGCATACAACTCAAGACGTGAGCAATGTAAGTAAGCACTTTCAAGGCAGTCATTAGAAAATTTGGAAAGAAATGTAGAAAACACTGCGTCTAATTGCAGTCAGAGGTAAACAATACGCGGGTTCTCAGAGGACGCGAGGAAAAAGGAACGTCAGTGACAACCTCATATTGCCCCGTTTAGGTTAAGTTCAATAAATGGGGTATAATCATATTTAAAAATCAAAGCATGCTTTTCGATGACTTTGTTTAAAGGTAATCTTACTTATTTTTTTCTGGTATTAGTGGGAAGAAAATAAGTCAATTTTGTTACTGTTTGCGTTCGCTAAGCATTGTTCAAAATTTCGAGCCTCTAGGGCCATTCCTATTTTCCTATTTGTATTAGTACGCTGTAAAAAAATTATCAAACGCAGGAAGTAACTTATTTTTCACAGTTCGCTACAAAAATACTAGACTCATATTAAGTTTAGCAACACATCCGCGTGTTTGTATTGAAAACTATTATACACGAGCAGGGTGTTTACTATTCATGTTCTGATCAATAAAAAGTAAACATATCTCCCGTGACACTTACCTGAATATCGCCTTTGCCTGACAGATATTGTTGGACCATTACGAGCAACTCGTCAGTTCAATCAAATTTACTAATCCACGAATATTTGTTCCTTGTCCTGTGAGTGAATTTGTTCTTGCGCCTTTGTGGAAATATGACATAAAGGCTACCGGTCCCGAATCGAACTGCTGGCTCCACAGTATCTTCAAAATCAAAACTGCGTACTACCTCCGAGTAACACGCAGATTGTCGAGTTGATTGAGCATGGATACAAAAAAAGTAACTAGCTCCAAAAAAAGAAGAAAAAAACAAGAAACGAACACCAAGACAATTCTACCTGATAGGTGAAAAAAAGGACGAAAAGTGTGGACATGTACTTTTATAAACCACCAGCCAAGCTAGGTTACTCTTAGTTTGGTAGGCGCGCTAAGTGTACAAATGAGGTTTGCTTTCACGCCCATCTTTTCTGGCGGTGATTATTACTGTTGAGATAAACCAAACGAACATCAAGATATAATCATGTAAAAAAAGAATGAAACAGTTTTAAATATATCGTTCACACATATCTAAGACATGCGCTCCTCTATCAAGTTTTCAAACCATTCTGAGTGCACAAAAAACATACCCATATAGCACCACAATGAAAAGGCGTACACCGGACGGGGTGCCAATATTTTCTGATCTGATTGGAAAGTATATGTAAATAACCAAGAACAACTCCCCCCACTCGCAAAGAAAGAAGAAAACAGCGAATGGCGAATAAACTTACAAACATTCACCGTAGAGCGTCATGAACGAAAATCTTTGAACGTTTTTATATCGGTCCTAAATAGACCTCCACTCTTGCGCTACACCGAAATTCTCGTGCCACTACGGTGCGTCTACGCTTTTCTTTTTCATCGTGATAAACGCCCTCGAAGGAGACGAGCGTGCCTGTTCGTTGCATTTGCCCCTCGTTGCAGCTCGCCAGCAAACTTCCCCACTCCCAACGCAGCGCCGTTGGCTCCTTCCGGCGTCTCTTCGCACTACGACGCCGTGTTTGTCCCTGTCAATCACCGAAGACAGCTTATTCGAGGGCTACGGGAGACGGCTGATAAGGGCGGCACGGAAATTCCTTGCGCCTCTTCCAAACTCTAAAAAATATTTGTCTAAGCTTTATTTTCTATTCTCTTTTTATTTTTAGAAGTGCTTATACTCGGTCGCCACATTTTCGTCGATTACCGGTTCGTGTGAGAGGATAGTCCGGTGTTTGTGCGGACCGTCGTAAACGACACACAACGCCAGCTGCAGTGGTGGCTTGTCCTCCTTCGTACGCTGCCTATGTTGTTCCTTCGATGAGAAGCTGATACGAGGAAGCTTGGAGAGTGACAAATGAAACCGCAACGAAAAAAACTACTGAGAAAATACTTAAAAGTAAGCGATACTGTGACTGTCCATCCTTACAAATACTCGAGGTTATTTTTACGAACTGAGATCTTCTCTATTTCGTCATTTTAGAGCTAGGTTCGAGACTACGAGATGCATGCCGATATATTTCGTTGACCGGTAATATTTGTAAATGTTTGCTATCTTGGAATCATTTCTATCGCTTTAATGATTTGTTCCAGTTATCTTTACTTTGTGGGCCTTTTTGCCTTGCGAAGAATCACTCTAGTCAATGACTGGTTAAAGACAACACCACCAAGAATAATGAAGGTTTCCGAACGCCCAATTCTTCCTCAATCAAACGTCATCGCAGTAGGATGGCGCCAACTTAGCAATGGAACCCGAGCCCGATGCCGAGCGCCCTTCGGCGCGTTCAATGGACACGAGGCCCAGCCGAGCACTGATGCAACACTCGTATCCAATACGTGTCTTCGCTCGATCTCACGTGTGATGACGTCAGAATTCTACTGCACAGGCTTTGACTATTCTAGGTGCAAATGCTGGGCCTCCAGAACGCGCTCGCTCTGCCTTCGCCTTATCAGCAGATGAGTTGGACAGAACCCGGACGGTCCTGGTGTGTCCCTAGCAGACTTCCACGTAACGAATTAGAAGTAACTAATTACTTGTAATCAATTGCATTTTATTGTAACTTTTAACGCTTCAATTATCTTTGTGTGTGGCAACGTTCGTTGTAATTCAATCACTATTTTTGTAATCAGTTACAAGTAATCAATATATGTTTCCGAAAGAGCTAAACCTTTTGAGTCGCATTTTTTATGTAAAAAATCGCTCTGACTGCTCGTGCGCAACTGGTCTATGTGGTACCAACGTTGTACATTTTTTTTACCTGTAATCAAGCTAACAAAAGGTGCCAAAATACGACAAGGACGCGTTCAGCGACTTTTTGACTGTTGAAGATTAACAAGGTGCGTGTGTGACAAAAAAAAGGATGTTACCACTTTGAACATATGTATGCAGCTTTGATTGCATGATAAAAGTTAAAGAAGTAACTTGAAAAGTAATCAGTTACTTCTTGGTAATTTAATATTACCTTTGTGGTGCCGTAATTGATTACTGTAGTGAGTTACTTCAATAAAATAATTGTATCTCAATCGGCTACTTTTTTAGTAACGCGTACTAGACTGGTCCTGGACCGCAGCAGAAAGCGGAAGGGGTCATCGAAAATGCAACTAATGAAAAGGTGCTGCTTTGCATTAAGTGCATTTTTATCATAACTTTATAAATGTAGGCCGTTCACTCTTGTTGGTGTTAGACAGCCGGCAACTGCTAAAACCCGTTTGGTCAGCTGATGTCTAACTCCTGGTTAGCTCAGTTGGTAGAGCGCTTCACTGGAAATGGAGAGGTCCCTCTTCGTTACAAGGACCAGGCAGATTTTTTAGGTCGTGCACCAGTCACCCAGCTGTGTTTGGAGATTCTCGTTTATCCTTTGTTCCCCTTGTCCCCTTCTCCAGGGATCATTATCGTCGTAAATATTCTGTTGCAGCTACCAGTTTAAGGGTTCCATGTGAGAAAGAGTAATGTTTTGCTAAAAAGGCCTGTGGCGTCACTACTAAGAAAAACGAAAAGCACTAAGTCAGCGAATTGGTTCCATCCACCGGTGACATCAGGTGAATCATTGTTTATAATAATACGAAGCAGAGTACGCCCTGAAGCCGCCTGCCGACGTGCCTTCTCTAGAACAACGGCGGTCGCGCTAATTGATATTCTTTAGTGCTGACTTCATGTTTTATCTTTTTTATTGCGCTCTTCCCCTTTTCCCCCCAATTATGGGGTTCTTAAAAGCACCTCTTCTGTGGAGAAAATAAATTTCAGTAGCGGCACGGCGGCAGGCATGTCGAATTAAGAGGCTCATCTTAGAACTCTTTTGGGTTTATTTTGTACCGTTTCTCGGGGAAGAGGGTTAATAATGATCCTTTAATTGCTGCTGCCGCAGCTGTTTTCTTTTGTTTGTTTCTTGCCACGGGCGTGAAAGAAGTGATCTTTATTATGTTACCCTATACATTTATTTTTAGTTGTCTTTCTGAACGAAAGTTCATAAAAGTCGAATAGCCAGCGATGTGTTATCAGGGTAAAATTAAAACACTTGAGCATTATCATTTTACTTTTTAATTTATTAAGTTTTGTATTTGCCCTTGCCTGATATATTTTATAAATCAGTTATCGGGGCCGCGCTTAAAAGTGCCGTAGCTTTCGAGCATTAAAAAATACAAACCGCAGCGGCTCGAAGAACACTATTTAAAATTCGCTTTTACTTGACTGAATCAAAAATAAAAACTCGAACTATAGACTTCTCCCTGGGAGTGACTAAAATTCGGTGTGACACGGTGTCATTTATGAATGGTGGTTGAGTTTAAAAATATTTGGATTCCTAGGTAACTGGGAACGGCGTCTTATACTCTGCCAACTAATATCCGTGTAACGAGGGCACATTACTTTGCAAACATTAACGATGCCACAAACGAAAATGGAAGCGAAAATCTATTTTTATTTCTTAAAAACAACCTGTGGTGATAATTGAAACTTTAATAGGAATGTCAATACAGCTGCGTAAAAAATGGAGATAGTTTAATCTCTCAGCATTCCAATGACCACGGAAAGAAAGACGCCAAGTGGAATTTGAATGTTTTTCTAATTTAATTTACATTCACGAAAGTGTAGACAAAAAAAAAAAACGTTTTGCCCAGTTATCAATTTCTTCATCCTCACTTTAGTCAACTTTTATTTTCATTTTCTGGCCACAAGTGTATGCGCGATGCTCTGTCATCTTTAACACATAAAGTAACAGACGCGTGTGCATTTTTCGTAGTGTGCATGTCGAACAATAGAATTGCACACACTGTTTTCCTGTTGCTGATGAAACAAAGCAAAACATATACACACTATTTTCTAAATTCGTACACAATTAGCTCGAATTGTCATAGCCATTATTTGGGTTTCCTTTAATGTTCGAAACTTAAGTAACCTAACAAGCACGAAGGAAAAACATAAAATAAAGTAGCGACAATTATGTCGGCTTGTACGGTGTCAACTGGTTCAGTCATTTGCATCAGATGTATTGGGAACAATTAAAACGAAAACAACCTAATCGCAGGGACAATAGAACTTTACATGTTGACGGGCAACATAGTTCGGAGTCATGCTGACGGGTAACATAGCTCTGGAGTAATGATGGTCATGCTCCCACCGATTAATCAGAAAAGGAGAAGCGTACACGGCTTGTACGTGATCTATAATTGCTTTATTTTGGTGACCATCTTTACTCTATCTTGCCTAGAAAATAAAAAAGAAGAAAATTCAATGGTGCTAAATGTATGCTGCAGGATGTAGGCTTTCAGGAGCACGGTCACCGCGATGGCCGTTGGTGTGGCGTCAGTGTACGCCGTGTACTTGAATGCGCTTATTTTTTTAACTCCTGACTGCTTCCTGAAGCTAGTCATTGGACTGGTTGCTATCGTTTAGTCATCGCCAACTTAAGCAACGCAGGACGAGGCTTACCCTATTCACGCTTCTTGCTTCGTGATTCGCCCTTCGACGTCATTTTCAGCTAATGCTGAAATCCTATTGGGCGCGGAGCGGTAATGAGATGCTTGGGACAGGCTATAGCCCAGCGTTTCATAAGGTGTCGACAACTATTCTGGGGCACACGTCTGTCATGATGATTCTATGTCACTATTTTTTCATTAGCTGAGAGCGTAACTGAAACAATTACAGGACGTGTTTCACCGGGGAGTGAGAACGACTATAAGAGGGGAAAAAAGCGCATTGGAAATAGATTAGCGCAGTGACGCTTCCGAACACAATAGACACAAGGTTACGAGTGTGGAGCGAAAATTAGCATTTCATTCTTTAAAATCCACCATTCAATTACGAAAGTGTCTCCGAAGCTCGAACATTCCACTTAGAGATGTCTGGCCAGTCTTCGAAACAAGCCATTACTGTCGTCGAAATTCGGACAACTAAATTCTGCCGTATGCGATTCCCCCACAATATTCAGCCGTGAGGACATAGAGAAATATTGTACTACGTAAAGAGTGGCCACTCGCTGTTTCGCGGCCCAGGAGTTAGGAACTCTACTGGCCATTAGTAGGCGCAGCAGTGTCACTTATCCTGAACATTTGTCAGATATATAATATTAATGAATAACTTTGTTGTATAGTGTAAACTTTTAAAATTATTACGAACTTTGAAAACTTTCGAAAACAACTTCAACGGCTGTGGCTACTGGCTGCGGCGCGACGGTTGGCTTCGGAGTCGTGGACTCAATGGAGGCCGGATACTTGGGCTGCTTGACATGTGTCTCTTGTACACTTATACGTAGTTTAACTACTCTACTCAAGTTACTGCAGTTTAACTACTTTTCTGGATAGTTTAGTAATTTTCAATTGCATTTTTATTTCGGTAATTAGTAGTTTACTTTAATTACTTTTTCCGAGTAACTTCTCCTCAAATTACAAATTACTTTCGAATTTTAGTGGTTGTTTTGCCTTTAAACAAACATTCCTGCCCAAAAAGATATAAGATGTTGGAAGATCAGCTGATATTTGCAAAGAGCCCGAAGCATGTGGAGTACAAAGGGGGGGGGGAAGAAAGTGGTTTGGAGAGTCCGAAACCCCCCAAAATTTGCACGAGCCCCCCACTGCAACAACACGGCTACGTGGCGCGTGGAGCGAACAGACACGACGCAAGAGAGCCCGAGTAATTGTGGGATTAGCGCCGACGACTGGCGTTTCTTTGTGTCGCAAAGCTCAAGGAGACTTAGGGCATTTGAAGAAAGGGTGGTCCCCGCTTCTCCCCACCGTAGAAACTCTCGCCCACTACAGGAGGTGCACACACTGCATCCTAACTCAAAGGAGGCAACAAAATGCAGCACCCGCTCTGAAGCTCATCTGGTGCTCCAGTAGTTTGTGCTGTACTCAAAGAATCGAGTGCTAAAGAACAGCGCGAAGGTGACCTTTTTGCTATGCCTTTCCTGCCAAAACTCAAAATATGCAGGTCTTCAAAGATTTGAAGATCGTTCGAGATACCTTAATAATACCCCAAAATTTGTATATAAAAATAATAAACAAGCTGTATTGCGAAGTACTTCTAAGTACATGGTACTTAAAGTACCATTGTTTAGAAACCTTGCACTTTACTTGAAGTACATTCTCTGGGCATGTACTTGCAATTTACTTAAGTATTTCTTCTGGTACTTAAATTAAAACTCCCGACTTCAATGTATATTCCCTGAATTTGAAAAAAAAATAAAAATGGCGTACCGTCGTGTGAAAACGCGTTTTTTCGAGACGTCATCTGGTCATTTCCTCTAGTGAAGTAATGGCTGCTATATGACCAACACAAATACCTTATAAGTTGATTGTATCAAATAGCTCGTCAACGAAAGTAAAACAACTACTCTGCGGCGATTTGACTTTATACAATATTTGCTGCCGTTTCCACAAAAAAACTGATGCACCTTTGATTACCCCTAGAGCAATGCATACCAGTTAAAAAAAATACTGCATAGCGAATGAAAGTACAGTCGCCCAATTTTCTAATAATATGAAGCGAGCACCGACCGCCGGGACGGCCAGCGCCGTGCCGCGGAGGCGTGCGGCGAAACGGGAGAGATTAAGCGCGTGCACACAAAGCCCTTTCTAGTGGGAGAGTCGTCTGCTAGGCTATTCCGTTGATCGCACACAGCCCCTGCTCCGTAGTAAAGGAGGGCAGGGCACTTGCAGTGTCGATGTGTATCGTCAATACGCCCCTTTTATTGGAATGCGTTCACAATCCTATTGACGGTATCCTGTATAACTAGGGTGTGTATTTTCCGGTTTTAACCGAAAAACACCGATAAACATCCGTCGGTGACAAAAATACAAAATCGGTTAAAACCGAAAAACGCCGGTGGTTGGATATTTTCGCCCTGGTTAAAACCGAAAAACACCGGTCGTTGCATGTTTCCGACCTAGCGATACCCTTTCCCCGTAGAGGTTCGTCAAACGTGTTATTTCGTGGATCCTGCATTCTTCCAGTGTCTATACATGGCTTGCACGTGGCGTCAGTCCGTCCTCCTTTCTGGGGTCAAAAGCGTCTAGTTAACGCAGTGGAAGCTAAGCTCTCACACGCCTTTCCCCCATTGTGTCTCCCATGGCTCCCTTTGGAGGAAAATTAATGCAGTGGAGGGTACGCTCTCACGTGCCCTTTCCCCATTGTGTCTGGCCAAGTGATGTCGGTGCAAGCCATGTATTCAGAGGTTGCTGTGGTTCCTGGAAGACACTGCCAACATCCGTGTCGTACAGGGCTACTGACCTTTGAGAACTGATATGCGTTCATTGTTATCTGTTTAGTTTCCATGGGCTTTTGGGGAAACGGAAAAAGGGTTTTGTTAACGTGGGGATTTTTCACTGTATATAAAAAGGACCGTTCTGTAAAAAAAAATTGCAGACGTGTTTGAGAAGGCGCTTCCGTCCCGCGTGTGCGGGTTTTCTCCACGCGAGACTTGCTTCCCTTCGTCGAACACTTCAAGCATCATCGTCACGCGGAGTAGAAGGCCACCAGGATGGGACGCAAGTGGAAAGCTCCGGATGACTACGCTACAGATTTTATCGATGAATCGTCGTTCTGGTTCCGCGTGCAAATTGTGAATTCATGCATAAAAGTGGAGATGCCAGAGGGATTTGTGCCTTATGAAATTATCTATCGGCTGGTCCTCCGAGACGAGCGCAAGCTGAGTGACCTAGAAGCAGAGTTTCTTTGTTACCGCCAGTATGCTGTGACTAGCACCGTTGATCCAGTGTTATTTTGGAAACTTAATTTACCTGACTGGCCACTACTCTCCCAAGCCTCGCTGGACATTTTGGGATTTTCTGTGTTCAGCGCAAATGTGGAGCGTGCGTTTTCAATATTGCGGGTTGTGAACCACAAGGAACGTGCTGCCATGATAGATGCAAGCCTCTCGAAGTATGCTTTCATCTACTATAATAACCAAGTGTGAAAAATAGTTGCTTCCTCGAGAAGAAGTGTATGAAATATGTTAATAAAATTGGAACTCGCTGTCTGTGATCAATCGCATTTTTTTCCACCGATAATCACCGATTATAGCCTCGCCGTGGGACGTTTCACCGAAATTCACCGATGTTTCGAAAATAAATAAACACCGAAAAACATCCGCCGATTTTTTTCACAAATAAACACCGGAAAGTACACACCCTATGTATAACCCCGACTGTTGTTGCTGTATCCCTTTGCGTCATGCGCCCATCGACATTCTCACACACACTCGAGGAGGCATAAAAATGTGTGCGCGCCCGTTGGTCAAAGGAAAGTGTGACTAGGCTAGATGACGACAGCAACAAAGCAGTTGATAATACAAAACACCAAGCGGAAACGCTGTCTTTACTCCGTTTCACTTTGTGTTGTACTGCAGCAGACGCTACAAGCTATCTTGGCCAGTCGATCGCTGAAAGTGTGTCACGTGGCCTTCCTGTTGGGTACAAGTGCACGTCGAAGCACGATGCCACGCGGCAGAATTAAAGCACTGGATTGGTTTGGTGGCTCGTAGCATTGTTTGCAGTATATAGTTTAATGCATCGTTGCATTCAGTTTGTCGCGTCACCGTATTTGTTTAATTTTTGTTGCTGCTCACAAATGTGAACGCAAACATGAAATAAAAAAAAATAAAAAATTAAACTCGGGATGACGCGCGGCTTATGCCACGCCTGGCCAGTATAAAAAAATGAGAAAATAAAAGCAAGCGCTGTTCAGTTTCTTTGCTTAAAGGCGGTTGGGCTATGCCATAGAGTTATTATAATGTACGCTAGAGGTTCAACTGGCGCTAGTGTGCTGCTGCAAATTGAAGCAGACAGCAACCAGTCCGAAATTGACTTCCGGTAATGCATTTCTATGGGAAAAAGCGAGTGAATTTTCTCCCTGCGCTCGATTATAAGAGAAAATATCACAAAAATCAGCAGAACCCATCCTTTGGGAATGATTATCTACGTTAATGCGAATAGCATCAAACGGTGCGGAGTTATGCGCGTTCGTCAGGTGGCCGGCACACTCTAGATACGCCAGCCCACTCTTGAGGCGATTCTAAATTTGTTGACACTTTCACAGCCCTGCGCACGATCTCCGCAGCCCAGCACGTGTGTTTGTGTCACTTAGGAAGGCGAGCAAAGCACGCGCCATACGCACAAACACTCAAAATGGTACCGACCAGACTTTCTGGCGTCTCAGCTAGTCTCAACCAACGGTACTCTAAACGGTTGTTTATATCTTTACCATAGGACGCGCTTTACAGCGCTGTCACGGCTAGAGTGCGCGCGTTCCATGCACGAGGCTCATTCCGCTCTCGTGAGGCTGAGGACGGCCGCACATCACCCTCTCCCGAGCGCGGGAGAGGATGAGCTAGCGGCCGTGCTCAGCCTCACGAGAGCGGAATGAGCCCTCGTGCATAGAACGCGCGCGCACCGGTAGCTGTGACAGCGCTGTAAAGCGCGTCCTATGGTAAAGATATAAACAACCGTTTAGAGTGCGTTGAATGACTGCCTTCATAGCTCTGTGGTTAGCGCGTCTGCCTGCTGATCAAAGGGTCAACGGTTCGAATCCCAGCCGGCGCCGGTCTTTTTATTTATTTATCGACCCGCGGCGTAAGAGGTTAGATAGCCAGATAGATACATAGACGAAAAGTGCTTGAAGTAGCCAAAGAACGCTATTCGCATTAATAATTCGTACGTATTGGGCGCATTCGAACATTTCTCAGTTACGCAGACGAGATAATTGGTCAGTTACTGCGCTTTTATTTGAAATTCGTGGCATGAAAAACGGTGCTTAAACCGCTTCGTACGTGTATTTATGTGCACTGTCGGACACTGTTAGCGCGAACACGGCGTCGGCGCTTTCCAGCATGGGGGATATACGTGCCAAACGAACGAAGGGCATGTGGAAAACCACGAGAGACGGCTAGAACTACGCAGTACCGCTGGATAAGCACCTCCTGTGAATGCAGACGATCAAAATAAATTGAAAGCCACGTAATATAGTCAGATTTGCCATAAATAAGTACTGCTTTATTCTTTCTGCTCATGAATATGTGTGAAAATGCTTGTTGTGGGTTCAAATCATCACCCGCACGCTCCAAATCTTTGCAAATAGGGAGAAGCCAGAGAACAGGTGCCCGATTAAAACTGCCCGACATAGGAAATAATGAAAAGACACACCTTTCGTAGCCCACATACTTTATTTTTTTAACAGATCGTAAAGATGCACGACGGAGTCATTTTCATATAGTGACAGAACGGGCATATTAGCAATATATAAGCGCCACCGGAATGCTAGCGAACCTTGAACGCACTCTACATTCCTTTCGATTGTTATTTAGCTTAGAATCGTCGCTCATTTTTACATACCTGCCATGGAACGGAGGTTTGGGCCTGAAATATAGCGAAGTTTAACATCGTTCAGTTGCAAAGAAAAATGCTGTAACTAAATCAATTACACTTTCACAATATCAATAAAGGTACATATTATCCGGTACAACCGATATAACAAAAGTTATTCACGTTATTTTCCGGTTAAGAGACAAAATTCACGCGCGTTTTCCCATAGGAATGCACAGGAGCACCGCAAAAGTAGACTGGTTGCTGTCTGCTTCAATTTGCCTCCCGGAAGTCGCATAGACACTAGCGCCAGTTGAACCTCTAGCGTAGATTATAATAACTCTATGGGCTATGCCAGCAGATAATGAACAGGGGCTGTGTGCATTCAACGGAATAGCGTAGCAGACGACGCTCGCAACGAAAAGAGCTTTGTGCGCAAGCGCCTATTGTCCCCGTGACGCCGCATTTCTTCGCGGCGTCACGGGAGAGATCACGTCGACCGCCTTCCCAACGGTCGACGCTCGTTTGATATTAAAAAAAAATTGGGCCACTACATCATGAAAGATTGTGTCAGAAGTACTTGTATTTTACCTTAAAATATATTGTATTAGGGGCGAAGCTCCTTAGGGGCTTGCCATGTCCGTCCGTCCGTCCGTCCGTCCGTCCGTCCGTCCATCCATCTGTTTGGCGCCCAGTGCTCGTGCTCCTGCTCGTAAGCTCACGTGCTCACGTGCTCACGAGCACGTGAGCCCGTGCTCACGTGCTCGTGTAGGGCAAAAAAAATAAAAAAAATGATGAAAACAAACGATGAAAAAAAATGTTTGCGCAGTCGACAGGACTCGACTCGAATTTGTGCGAGGAGACCCCAATGGATTTCCAGGTTTATCGCCTTAACCACACGGCCATGACTGCGGGACGAGTAGGGGGTTTTGTGATGTGGTAGTAACTCAAGAGCTGGGGATGTCATGGATGAAACGTTGCATGTAGCCGCTCAACGTCTACACAGGAGAGGGCGCTGCGGTCAAATGCGTGTATAATCGCGTTAAACTTTGCATGCATTGCCTCAACTTTATATACGAGAGGGCGCTGTGGTCAAATGCTCAAATGCGGTAATAACCACGTTCCATACCACACATTCTCTTTCTGGCATGGATGAAAACGAACGAAAGGCTCGGCATGCTGCGGCTCAGCGTCTACGCAGACAAGCACCACCAGAGCTTCGCCCCAATCAACATCATTCACCACGTGGAGATGCAGTCTTTTTTATAACACGTTACTTCAATTACATTCCACCCGGCGTACTTGTTACTTTGCCCGAAGTACAAAACTTCTAATTTACTTTGTGCTTTAGTTCAAGTACTTTTTAGATATTCTTTACGCAACACTGTAAACGAGCAAACACTATAAAAAATCAAGCTCAGGCAGTGCTAAACCTCAAAGTACAAATGATATATTCGCAGTACATCAATGACAAAAAAATAGGTACAGAACAATTAGGCACACAGAAGCAGAACCAGCTATTAAAGCATTTCTGTGAAAAAACAAGCCGATGCATATTTGGCAAGCACAATTTCGCTTACGGATCAAAACCTCTGTACTTTCTTGTTACCATAAAAAACATATAAAAGTAACTTCGAAAGTAACGTAAAAAGTAATTCGCTACTTTTTATGGTAATTAGTAATTTTCTCAACTACTTTCCATTTGAGTAATTTCTACTCTACTCAAATTACTTTGGAGGCCTATACTCAGTAACTTAACTTAATTACTTTTTTAAAGTAACTTTTCATGTCTGGTCTCTTGCCTCGTTGTGTGGGTTGAGTTAGTTCCTTGGCTTGTTGTCTCGTGCGGGCTGCTAGTCATTCTTCCATTGCGGTCAAGGTATAAGGTATACGTAAGAAGTATTGTGAGTCTAGCTTCTTTGTTGACGGACATTTACATTCGGTAACTGAATTTAAAAGCCACTGGGCCAGGCTGTTTTTCTATTGCTGCTGTATTAGTCACATGGTCATATCTGCAAGAGCTTTTCATGGAATCTGGACGGTGATTTCTTTATATGCCCTCCATCATATTGCATTTGTCGCTGTAAGTCTCGCTGTAATACAGTACTTTTTTTCCAGTGTTGCACTGTTGACGTGTTATTTATACATTTTGCATGTGTATTCCTATTTTTGTAATTATGAATAACAGACATCACTCATTGTCTTCAGAGTTGATGTTTGTTTTGCTTGTCATAGTTACAAAAATAAATACTTTTCTGTGTCAATCCCTGGTGTCGTCCCATGTCGTCGCTTCAAGAGAGTTAGCACAAATGTGGAAATATCCTTTTCGGTGTGCGGTCAGTTTGAAATATATGTAGCGCTGGATGACATTTCTTCTGCAGTACAATTAAGGTATACATATAAAATAATTATATTTAAAAAAAACAATGCTAGCTGCAACAACACTGACTCGTTAAACTAGAGGGCGCATGCTACTGCCCGATACAAAAATACCGCCAGAATTTGCCTTGAATTCATTCATTTCTCTGGCCAGCGGTTACTGCGTTTCTCCATCCATTCAACACTCAGCTAGGGACTATACTGGCCGCTGGGTGCGCTCGCTGACACTGAATTGGGCCGCCGGGGACTATGGAAGTGTTCGCTCTTTACGTAGTACTGTATTTCTTTATGGTCAGGAGACTAAGTTACCGAAATGGCGCGAAAGATGAGCGACGGAATATCTTGACCCGGAAGCGACGTCAGGCTGCGCAGGGAGCGCAGGTAACGACGCGCTATTGCCCTCCGATCTAACACGCCCTCTGTCTTCGTTTGCGCGCACTTTCAACGCATTTTGCGCGTTAGTTTCGTTAGGGGAACTCAAGACAACCTAACTTCTCCATGGAATAGCGCGAAGAAGAATTACTGTCGTCTGAATTCTAGCAACGGCTTATGTATTGACGACGGGCAACAAATCTTTCTGAAATGTGCCAGAGCCAGCTACCGCTAAAAGGCTCAGACATTTATTTGGTATATTTTATATGTCTGATTTTTTAATGATCACTTTACTCTACTTACCTGTCGTCTGGTGTGGTCGATAAAGCATTCCTGCAAGTTAAGGTGCCTCTAAAAAAAAAAACATTGCCGAGCCGTTAGTAAAACACCTTTTATATGAGAAAGAATTTACGGTGTTTGTAGTGCAAATTTAGTTTATCCGTTTCTTGATATGTGACACGTTTCAAGTTTTCATTGACTGTTTTGTACCGAGGCACCTTGTATTAGAAAATTCCTACGCGTATATTCCCCCCCCCCCCCCCAACACGTGGAAGGCCGGTTACAGCCGTCCTCTGTGAGCTCTCAGCGAATAACGACGTTCAACGATTCTTGGTCTCGAAGGCTCGATTTGTGTTTAGCTGTGGATTCCAGCCTCCTTATTTAGAGCTAAAAAGAAGAACCACCGGATGCGCAAACTATTACAGCAAGGCAGAATGGCAACTGTCTTTAGGGGTTCTATAGAATAATTGGCATACCTGTTTGTTTCCTCCTTCGTGTCTTCTTTGTCACCATCCTTCGTATTTCTAACTGTTCAGACTCAACCGTCTGTTCCGAGGAACGAGCATAACTAGCACTTATCCATCAGGTACCTAAAACATGTACACGATTCAAAACACTCGAATAGAATAAATTACGTTTGAAATATAAACAAAAATCTGCATATACCAGTCATTTACAACAAAGATCAGAAGAATAATGTTATGCCTAACAGGGTGGAGAACAAAAATTAATATAATTAAAATCATGATTTTGATTAAATCGGACCAGTTTCAATAAGCAAATTTAAATTAAACCATTAAAAAAAATCCCGTAAATATTTGCATGTATCGTTTGTGTATCATTTCATGCTTTCTTTTTTATATCTAAGAATTATCAAGCAAAAAATACTTATAGAAGGCAGAACACGAGCAAAAAGTAGTGCTCTTCTGAGCAAATAGGAGCAGTGAGCACGATTTCCACCTGCTACTTTGTTCGTTATCTGCGTAAAGTCCTACTGTAGCAAAACCATAATTAAAAAAAATAATAATCAGATTGCAATTAGGTCAGAAAGTGCCCAAGTGAAACAAAATATTTTCAACGAACTAAAATATCAGGCTGTTTTTGTTCTTTTGTGACAGTGATCACATCAATAAAACGGGGTTAATTACTATACTTTACATTTACAGTAATTCCTTCTTCAATAATATTATCACGGATCGGACGATTTTATCAATCAATCTGCCATGTTTTGAAATACGTCTAGTTGTATAAGGCAGAACACGAGCAAAAAGTAGTGCTCTTCTGACCAATCAATATTTGAGAGCTTTGATAGCTTTAATTGATTTTCGAAGAAAATCACGATTTTTATCCACTCTGATGCCTATACTTTGCTGTAAATATACCCACGTTGGTATATTTGGCATAACGTGACTCGCAGACTGTTCTTGTGTCACTTCCACACTCAAATCGCTGGTCGACGTTCGCGTTCTTCTCAATAACAAAATAAATCTGCAGAACTCGTTTCATAAAAAATACACAAAAAACAACAAGAAAAACGTTTATGCAGATTGGGACATTTTTATAGGCAAGTAATCTTTGAGCCGCAGCTGCTTCTATAAAACCAGAAAAAGGTGGTGTCAAACGTTTGACGGTGCAAAAGCACAAATATATAAATAATTTTGTGGGTGTTTTGAGGGGAGGGAAACGCGAGACGACAGTATTCATTTTTCGCGCGTAGGGGGCGCTTCGTGGGGCCGTTGGAGATCGTAAGGTTTGAAACAGCGGTCCCGTCCCTGTCGCTGTCGTGTGCTCGTCACCGTCGCCCGCTCTGATGGGCGGGTTTCCCAGACAGCCGCAGCGTGAGGCCGTGAAATGGGAGAACCCCTCCGCCGGCTTGTTTGGCGTCAACTGTCGACTCGGCTGGGTTGCATCGTAACGGCGAGGTTCAATGTTACCCACAGCGCGAGAACTCTCGCATAATAAGGTATGGTCAGCTTTGCTTAGTCACTCGCAGCTCATGTGACAGACAAGATGACAACGCCGTGAGAAAATGCTAGCATTTTAGTTATTTATTTTCACCAAGGCAGAGCGTTGGCACCTTTTGTTTTCTTTTTGATTCACATAAACTCCTTCTATAGTCCTTTGCAACCTAAGAACGAAGGGCGCGGGTAAGATGGGGATAAGAGAGGGGATAACCTCCTTCTCTCTTTAGCGTTCCGTCTGCTTCCTCCTCCCCGGCCCGTCTTACCCTCGCCCTTCGTTCTTAGGTTGCAACGGACTATAGTTGCCTCTCTTGCGCCGAGCAGAGATTCCTACCACAAACAACACTCGGAACGTATCGCAACTACGCGGGAGTGTACAGAGAGAGCGAGACTTAGCGATTGATGCTCGAGATCGACCAATCAATCACGAAATATATATTTTCTCTTATCTCTTTTTAATAAACGATAGTTTATTAATTTGAAGGCGGTTATTTACAAAATGCTTTAAGCGATACTTTTTTGTGTCGGTGGTCACTGCACGCAACATTGGCATCTCGAAGGAACCGTTTCGAAAATGTTAAACAGTAAAACAAGAATAAAACGTTAAACAGTAAAACAAGAATAAAACGTTAAACAGTAAAACAAGAATAAAACGTTAAACAGTAAAAGTAATTTATAAGTTACATCGACTTTTCTGTGTTTCTCGGTTCGCACGATTGGACGTGCTATCTCAATGAGAACGAGCGAAAAAGCAAAACCGGTACCATATCTCCCGATTATTCGGAGCGACCGTGACGCTCCAAGCGGTTAACTTTATAACTAGACGAATGGGGACAACAAATACAATGACTCAGCGCTCGGCTGACATAACCGAACGCGGCGTCAGCGTTCGGCTGGAGTTCGTGTTCTCCGGTGAGGGGAGGAGGGGCTCTTTTGCTTCCACTCCGGCCTTCATGAACAATGCAGCATGCACGGCCCCAGCTCAGCAGAAAAGCCGAAGTGGGTCAAGCTCGCATTCTCTGAGGATAGATCCGGCACTTAACGTCGCTTCGTCAATTGTTAGTATTTTTTTACATTAAACTGTGCCGCGCGCTTTATTGTAGAAGATGACATGGACATGGCCATAAGGGCTTTGGGCATGTGCACAGGCCTTGTGTTAAGTAAACACCGAGTATGGGGACAACAAACGGGTCAGAGCGCCCCCTATAGTTCGATCTTCTGCCCAATAAGACACGCTACTGACTGCCACACCTCATGACCATGCATACTTCGCTTTGAAGGTTAAGAGCCCACAAACAAAATTTTTTATTGCCATGAAACTTTTAGAAAACGCGGCTCAACCTTTTTTTTTTTGTTTTACCTATCATAAACCGATTGCTTACACATAACCTCGAGTCAAGGTAGCGGATTAAAATGCACAATCAAATCTTTACTCTCTCTCTCTCCCTCTTTCTCACCCTCGTATTCGCGAAACGTTCTTCTTTTTTTTAGTTGTGGTATTACTCTGGCGGGGCGGCATCTAACTATATCCTTCAGCCACGACCGTTACTCGTTGCTCACAGTGGAATTATCAATGACTTATCGAACCCTACGCGAGCAGGCTCGAATGAAACCGGCCGTTAAGTCGTTAAGAAGCCATTTTCTTATCTAACACTATCAGCGGGGCCTCACGTTCCATAAGTTAGATGACGAGTTTTCTCGTATTCTTCGGCAGCGAGAACTTCCTTCGGGCTAGACGAATTCCCCCCGTCGACGTTTTGTCGATGCTGCACCTCTTTTTCTTGCGTATGTGTTCTGAGTTCTTCACAGACGCAGAAACCATTTTAGCGGCTCCCCGAGTTACCCTATTCCACCCCAAACGGTTCTCCGTTTCTGGCGTTGAACACTGGAAGCTAAAATAAAATGCAGTAAGCCAAGCAGAGAAACAAATTGCGTGTCTCGCAGACGATGGTGGCATCTCAAGAGTGCGCAGGGGCAATTGAAGCTGCAAAACACGTTCGATAAAAGAGAGAAAAGAAAAAAGAAAGAAAGGCATTTTAGCCATCGTTGGTTGTCGCATCGTTCTGTTCCGCTTTCTTCCGGTGCGGACCGCGAGTGTCGTCCGTGCCTGGAATTACGCCTCGTCCAGCCACGAGAAGCATCAATCCCTGCGTTCCCCGGGCTGCCGGGTTGTTTTGATCCCTCTGTGATCACCGTAGTGGTCTGGGGCTCCGTCTGCTGTTGTCTGTTCAACTCCACAAAACTCAGTATTGACCACGACACCTCCGGTGGACAAGCGAAAGGAAAGAAGGAAACGTGTCGGCTGTTGATACACTGAAACTTTAAGAAGTATGTATACATTAATTTATTTTGTGTGCCCTAGTTGATATTAATTTGTTTACTTCGAGAAATATCTGTAGCACAGGTGGTGTCGCTCGTAGCTTTTTAGCAGTAATAGGGTTTGTTTACGAAGGTTTTTATAAAGCCTGGATTATAGGGCCTTCTTTATAGGCTCAAGACTGAAGTGAAAATGATATATGAGCGTGTCCAGTAGATATTCAAGAATATATAAGATCGTTTAGGGGTTATATACAACCCATATAATTCGCATGGGTTGCGAATTGTTGATTAAAAAAGCTACGTAAGAAGCTTTTTTCTTTTTCTATAAGACATGTTTTCACACTGCGCGACCAACGAAGCTCATTTTCAAGGGTTTATTGCCTTAGGCGCTTTCCCGAGAAAACATTTACGCAGTTCAGGTCTTTATTGTTGTCAAAATCAGCCATGTGACGGTGGTTAGACCAAAAATCGTCTACCCCAAATTGTCAAACTCTCAATACAAAAAAAAAAAAATTATAACATTTGTGATTTAAGAAGTGAGTCTCACGAACCAGAAAACTGGTCACACATCAGGACAGTTCTAAGGTAAGGGATGGTCGTCGGCGTTACGCAACGGACATTCAATAATCGATCATCCACGCGCCTCCCACTACGCGAGTTCATCCGAGCGATCGAACTCACCAGTCGGAAAACGCGTCCCCTGCCTTTCGCTGCGAGGACCGGCCACGAAACGACGCCCGGTTTCTGCAAGACGTATTTTGCGGAAACCTTCGCCGATATTGGTCGACGGGGTGGGACGTGAGCCGAAGCGGAGCGGACGAAAAACGGAACTTGACATATTAATAAAAAATAAAAAGAAGCATCAAATTGTGGGAGATAAGTCGATTCCTTCGTCGAGTCGGTCGTTCGCGTTGTCCCGTCGGTAGCCCGGCGGACAAAGTGAGCGTGGTTTGCTATCGTGACAATGGAACGACCGCCGGAGAAATCGGACGTGAACGAAGCGTGCGCGAAAGGCCACCATTTTCCATTATCCGCGGAACGAGTCTGCAGGTTCATGTCGTTTTGCTGTGATCCATTACGGTGCTGGGTTCTTGCTTTGGTTGTTTCCTTCTGAACAAGGAATTGTGCCCGAAAGTTATCGATCTGCGAATGGTAGTTGTCAGGGGCATATACCTGAAATCGGGTCCCGCAACTGCTGTCGTTTTAGAATTGTGACATTAGTGTATAACGTGGCATAGTGCACTGTAAAATGGAAGGAACACATATTGCCTCTAAATTTATGTTTCCGGATTTCGGAAAGAAATACTATTTTTTCCGCTTCCACTTTGGTCAATACAAGCCGGTTGGAACTACAGGGTGTCACAAAAGAAAATTTACAGGGTTTTTTTTACCGCAAAAATAAACTAGGCATAGCCGAGCGCTCATTCTCCACCCAAAGGTAGCGCTAGAGGCCACAACCAGGTGCCAAAGTTTCAGCCCGATCCGATACCTTATTCAAAAGTTATAAATGATTTTCTGAAAACTTCAATAGGAAAATGGCGGCCGACGGAGTTTTATATTACATAAGGCTCTATGGCACCAGAACCAAAAACGGCAAAAATGGGCTCCATTTTCCCATTCAACCTTTCGGAAAGAGTAAAACTATACGCACTCCGGAGTGCATTTAGGACGAGATGGCTATACGCACTCCGATAAACTCGTATAAAACGAATGGTCTCAACGAGTTTTCTTCAGCGCTTGCATAGCATAGGGGCTAAGGCGTCCGCTTCGTACGCAAGTGAACGCGGGTTCGATCCGCGGTGGGCGTACTTTCTTTTTTTTTTCATTTTGTTTTATCGAGGCATAATGCGATGTTTACGACGTTTCTTTTTTGCGATAATGTTGTCGACGAAACTTCGCAGCATTAAATGGGACTCCCTTTCCGGAGGTGCGATCGGGGACAGCGGGGCTTGGGTTGCCGGCCGGACGCCGCGAAGCGGCGTGTACTGGTTACGTTTTGTAATTAGCAGCCAATACTGTCGCCGCGAAGCGGCGTGAACGCAGGCGGGGGCTGGGTTAACACGCTCCCCAGTGATACACCCGCCGTTCGAAACGGGTGGCCCGACGGGCATGAGTTCTCGGCGGAGTGCGTATAGCCATCTCGTCCGAAATGCACTCCGGAGTGCGTATAGCTTTACTCTTTCGGAAAATCACTTATAACTTTTAAATAAGGTATGGGATCGGGCTGAAACCTTGGCATCTAGTTGTGATCTCTACCGCTACCTTTGGGCGGAGAATGAGCGCTCGGCCATGCCTACCCTATTGAAAATTCCATCAAGGTACGTAATTTGGGACACTGACTGCCAATCAGCAGCCCTGGTGGAACGTGCCCTGATGGTCCATCACGATGACGTCTGACTGCCAGTCAGCAGCCCTGGTGGAACGTGCCCTGATGGTCCATCAAATAACGTCTGACTGCTACTGATGGAATGTCCCAAATTACGTATGTGGTGGTCTTTGATGGAATGTACCTTCCAAATTTACGTTTTTCAGGTAAAAGGGACCCGTACGAAAATGTCAGATACAGGCCGGAATGAAAAATTCCGGTTCCGCCTAGACCCGAAATTGGGGCACCAGTTCGTACCCACCCTGAAACCGCGCATTTCCATCCCCAATTTTAGACCCAGGCGCAGGAATTCCCGCTGCGCTCAAAACTGGACTCTACAAAAGAATTTGGTGCTATGCCCTTAGCCGTTACAACCGACAGATCGTCGCGATTTCAGACCCAGGCGGACTGGGTCTGAAATTGCGACGATCTATCGGTTGTAACGGCTAAGGGCATAGCACGAAATACTTTTGTAGAGTCCAGTGGTGAGCGCAGTGGTAATTCCGGCGGTGCACACGGTCGTCCAGGCGTCGTCACCAAACACGGTGCACGGAACACACACACAGCACGCACAAGCACAGTATCCAGTGTTGAGTGCATCGGGAAATTCCGGCGGGCAAGTGGTATCCGAGTTGTCCAAGTATTGTCACCAAGCACACCAGCGCATCCAGATGCCTAGCCAAACTGCAATGGGTCGGCAGCTTCGCACTATATAAAGGTTCAAAGCCGAGGTCAGTGAGTATCCATCCAGGGCAACGATAGGCGCGTCAGAATCCGTGCGACCATCCGCCTCCAGGAATTGAAGAAATTCTGCACGGCCCAGTCACGTCGCAGGCTGAAGTTGTCTAATAAAAATAATCACAAACCAAGGTGCAGATACCCACTCAATATCTAAAATTAAGCTTGTGTTCTTGAAAAAAAAAAAAAAAACTAAAACGATAGACGTTTTTTGCCCATTTGTGGCAAGAAGGACTCACGGGGCCTATGTGTCGGCTTCAGAAGCCGACACCGCCATTGCCGTTGTAGCGGAGTTTGCGTGTATGAAGGAGGACACCAGATGCGACTTTGCACAATCAGATGAAGGTGCAGCTCGAGTATTATATGTTCTATTCGCTTCTGTCTTTGATCTCATGTCGTTGTCAGAAAAAAATTAAAAGAAACGTTGTGTCGGAGTTGGTAAGAGATCTCGCCTGCATTCCGAGAACAATGATTCCGCTTGTTGAAAAGTGAAAATATTTTAAATGGGATAATGACCATGACGTTCCCGTTACCGCGAGGCGCCTTTGGAAGCGCTCGAAGACAGTGAGCACATACTCGTGACTTATATTTTTCTCTTTAAAGGGCCAAAATAAATTTTTAAAAAAAGTTTTTTTTTTTAAACAGTTGGTTGGGATACGTGTGTCAAAACACAAATTTTACGCAAAAAAATGTTAGAGCAATATTTATAGGCACGAGGTTTATATTAAATTATGCATGCAAAGTGCTTGACGTCACGGAATAGTCATACACTCTTTCCACCTCAACGAGATGGTCATACAGTCACTCCAAACCAACCTGATGGCCGAGCAGATCCACCTCTTCTCCACGTGCTCGAAATACCGAAAGAGAAAACAAGTGGAAAAGAGGAAAGGAATACGGAGTTAGATACGACCAGTTACGTTTCGACCATAAGCATGTGACTTGTAATCTCTTTGTAGGCGGATCGTAGGAAACTTGATATGCTACCGGTTGTGCGTTCTCTTAGCCATTATTTACTTGTGTTCGTGCACACTTACTTCCTGCGAGTTCTCTAGAGCATAACATCGCGGTATAGATGAAATGAAAGCGGAATATTAAAGCGGCCCTGCAACGACTTTTTGACTGGTTTTTAATTTGCACCGAACCGGAACGCACTGAACATAGTGACTTAATGAAACTTTTATTTTGTAGAAGTGCGCTTTATTTTAAAAGTTATAGGCACATTAAAATTGGAAAAACAAGCAAAAAATAACCTCCTACATGACGTCCTTGGCTCTGGCTTGAGTGGCTGTGAACTAGAGGAGGGGTGGTGAGCTCAGCGAGCGCTCACGGCTGCCGCACTCCGTGTCGACGGCTCGAGAGGGTGCCACGAAAGCATGTGCTGGATAGGCTGCATGAAACGGGCAGCCAGGACGGCTCGCACTGCATTTGCTACGCGACTAAATGCTAATTTGGCCTGACACTTCATTGGTCACAAACGACAGCAAATACGGGGTAAAGATCAGTTCAGAACGGGAGCCACTTCGCGCTGCCGAACCGCCAAACTGCCGAACCACAAGCCAAACCCTGCTCGCCGAAGGCCTTCGGAACGCTCCGAACCAGTCGGATCCTCGAGCCCATCCGACCGCAGCGCCGCCGCCTACATCCGGGACCTTTCTACGCTCGTCGCTCGTCGGTGCCTAATCCCACTACCCCTTTTCGGTACCACATACTGTACATAGCTTGGCCGTCTCACCTGCCTCGTCATTTCTGAAACGACGCCTGGAGAAAACAAATGAGCTCTTCTCTGCACGCACCCTCACCGCCGAAAAAAGTAGCGATAGCGATACTGCGTACCATCCTTAGCGGATCCCTCTTGTAATCCTGATCGAGAGGAGAGGAAACACCGATCTTCTCGTAGAATTTTGTCTCCAGAACAAGATTAAGCAGGCATAATAAGATGAAGCGTTTTCCGCGGGGTTCTCGAAGAAATATCCGTTACCGTCCGAACGAACGCAATAACTATATAGACTCTCAAATGTGCAGTGCAAGATCGCTGCGGCTGCGACGTCGACGACCCACGTTTATGGTTGATGTCTAGAGGGGTCTGAAGAATCCGTGCATTGTGCTTGCGTGTTCAAATCTCGTCGAGTCGACCGACCGGTTCAAGTGGAGGTTCTTAAGAAACGTCGGATCATTCAATTAGGCGGTACGTGCCTCAGCGACTGAATGGAATCCGCTCTGAAAATTGCTCGTCGCGCAGAACCTTTCTCGGGATCTCGTTTCGTTGAAACGATTTGCAGAGGTGCTTTCCACTCTTCGAGTGGAGCGGAAAGAATTGCAATCCCGATGGGTCTTTCCTTGCACCATATAAATACCTCTTCACAAATGAGTGTGTCTCGTTCGGAATTTGAATTTTCTCCGATTCATACGAGCTCGCGGAACTCCTAGATGACCATCGGGCGGAAAAATAAAAAATATGCAGACGTTCACTGCACGACACAGTTAACGTAAACAAAACATCGGCGCTTTCTTAAAAAAAAAAAAGAAGATATGCTGGGCACTAATTACCACCAGAAAATGTTACCATAAAAATTAGTACCCAACACGAGCACGTCCCACCATAAAGACAAATTTTTAGGACATCCTTTTCAGTTGCGAGAGAAACGAAGCGAACACGCCAATTGGTTGGCAGTGCTAACTGTAGTGCGTCTTTACGCCGCTGTCTATATATTTAATAATTTATTATACCTTATAGCGCCCTGATAGGGCATTGTTTAAAGAAGAATAAAGAAAAGAAGAAGAATACAACTCTTATGGCGAGAAAAAAAAACACAAGCAAGGAAGCTACTTGATGCACGTACATGTACTATATCTATGTATATATATATATAGACATAGTACGTGGGCATCAAGTGCTTTCTTGCGCTATAATGTTTTATAAATTTTCTATATAAAGAACTTTAAAAAATGGTAAAGTCAAAAACATGCAAGCAAATCCGCACACATGCTTCAATCCGGAGGACAAGAAAATAACAATTCACACACAGATTTGAATGATATCTCATCTGAAATGTCAACTATATTCGGCGCAGCGCATTCCACCATCCAAAGGCAAGCTGTTATAGGGAGTTGCAAAATTGCATATTACGACCGTTAGATACGATAATTTTATTAAAATGATCGTGTCTAGGGAGGATGCGATGAGCACTAAGTAGCAACCGCTCTTTCAGGGACGCATTAAGATATTAAATGTAGCGAACGAATCTAAGGCGGAAATATTTTTGCGCATATAATCTAATGAAGGTAAGTTAGCTCGTGTATAATGAATAGCTTTTAAATATAAAGAGCACTCCCTTTTATATTCTCTATATTTTGTAATAAGAAGCTCTTGGTGACGTTGACCTAATCAAGTTGTTTATTCGTTAGAAAAATAAATAGCTAAATAATAAAAGCGCAACACTGATAAATTGCACAAAAGGCCATTTCGCGTTTGCAGATATGCCTTCATCTAAATTGAGTCGTAATGCAACACCAACCTTGACTGTCCGTCTATGCCACTAAATGCTGCAAATACGCAAGGGCATTAGCGGGTCAAAACGAAAACCGGTGCAGAATTTATGTAATACAAACAGACACCCGGCCAATCAGATAGCATGCAGCACAGGCTCAACGAAGCTGAAGATGTCCATCAAGACCGACCACCTAGGGTTCCAGCAGCGGAAATAGCAACCCAGCGTACAGTGATGGGAAGGCGGCAGCAAGGGCAACACACGGCAGCAGCATCTTGCAGCGCGCCCTGTTTGTTTGCGCAGAGGCCAGCAACCGAGCGACGCAGCACGGGCGATGCCAGTCATTTGTCTTGACACGGTGCCTGGCTCGGTGTGTGGAGCACTGCTCGAAGCGCGATTCCATGGCACTAAGGGATCCTCGAACTCGGATGGGACAAGCGGGAGACTGTGCCGAGATCATCAGGGGTTGCTATTCTCTGTTATCATGATTCTACGAGAAGCGGCCCCAGCTCTCGCCATCGCGGTCCAGTGTCAATAGGCGAAACGAGTGGATCCATCCGCCGTCGCGTGCGATACGGTTACCGTGTAGTATCCCCGGCATACGCAGGGATACGGATAGACGTCGCTGGCTGAGTCCCCGATGGACTACGGTTGTGGGCGCACGCGTCCGGAGTTTGTGGGGTAACGAGACTTTTTCCCGCTCTCCCCGGTGAGGCGAAAGGGTGTAGGAACGTTTTTTCTCAGAGCGGCGAAACCCGGTGTGTGTTTGCCTGGAACGTCTCGGGTGATTTCGGGCAATCAATGTGGAGGTTCGTGTTGTTCCGGAAGTAATCTAAACCTTTGTTTGTTTGTTTGTTTGTTTGTTTGTTTGTTTGTTTGTTTGTTTGGGCTAATTACGTTTGGAATGAGGGAGGTAGAAAGGGACGGAAGGGAGCCAGGATGTCTTTATTTTCTCTATTTTTTCTGGATGTGGTTTTTCTGATTGACTGCTGCTATGGGCTGCCAAACGCAACCGGAAAGAAAGCTGACCGTTGGATGCCGTCGGAATGTGTTTAGTTATTACGAGGTACTGGTGCGCGTCCCATAGTGACTGCAGAGAGTTGCTTATACATTTTGTTTAGTGGGAAACATATATTTGGGCATTAAAACTTAACACTTCCCATATACAAAAGTAACACTGACAATCATGGTGACGTGAAATGTGCGTTGCGGAAGCACGGTGGAAGGTCGTTTTCAGCGGACACAGTCACTGCAGCCAGTGAATGAGACCTACACTTAACTCCGAGCGTACTCCTTCAACTGAAAATGAATCTCGTAGTTAACATATTGTTGAGTATTTCAGCGAGAGTTATAGCGTTAGAGAGAAGACGACGAAGCGGAGACTCAAGGGCAAAGCAGCGCGCGCCCGCAGCTTGTGAACAAAGATTTCGTCACTGAAACACCACCCATACCAGTCTTTAAGCCTCATTAAATCGTGTCTTTTTCATACCCTCACAAGAACGATAAAAAAATGTAAATATTTATATATTCTTACCACGTCAAGCTAGAACGGCTACATGCATCTGCCAAATCACTCGTAACGTGCGTTGTCCTTTCAGGAAGCAGTGTTTCTGAACGAACGCGCCGTGCCCCAAAGCCGCACTGTCGATTTCCTGGGCGGCAACGCGTGACCGGATTCTATTTGCTACAGCAGTGGTCGGCAACCTTTTGGCGCAGCGGGCCGAGTCACCGCAAAGCCAAGTTGGAACGGGCCAGACGGCAAGCAGCGGTTTTGGGGTCCCCCCCCCCCCCAAAACCGCTGCTTGCCGTCTTGCCGGGGGGGGGGAGGAGGTAAAATAAAATATGAAAAAAAAAATCACTTGCATGAACTCACCTTGACGTACATAAATCGAAAATGAACAGTTTCTTTATTTCACGACACACGACATGAGATCCAACATTTACACCAAAACCTAGAGACTCCTCTCAGTGAGACTTCTGGTGTTGAACTGCGCTCGCCAAACTACGGACATCCACTGTCAAGCTACTAACTGCGAGTCGCAAAACATTGTGGAGGTTCTCGTCAGTCATTCCTGAGCGCAAGTTGGATTTTATGCACTTCATTCGTGAAAAGTCTGCTCGCAGACATATGTGCTCACGAACACTGTAATCATGGTGGCTGCGAGTTTCTTAAGATTCATGAACGTAGAATCCGCAAGGGCAGCATAAAATGTAACAAGGTCGTTTGCTGCAATTGCGCTCTTTAAATTATTATCTGTTTGTAGATCGGTCAGCTCTATTTGGTAACACTTTCGAACCTGGCTAAGATCTGCATTAAATGGATTTTGAAATAAACAAATCTCGCTCGAATGCTTCGTAAAGTCCGCAAACCTAACTTCAAACTCACTTTTTAATTCACGTAAGATTTCGCAGAGTCTTTCTCTGGAAAGAGGCATTGCTGTCTCGCCTGCAAAAATCTTGCAGCAAGAAAAATTATAAAATTTTGACTTTCTAGCTTGGTTTTGGAAGAGACTGAGCTTCATCCCGAAAGCTTTCACGTCTGCGAGCATCCCGGACACGAGTTTCCCAGTGAATTAGTCAACTTTATCATTTTTTTCTTTTTTAGCTGACCGCGTTTGGGGGCGGGGGGGGGGGGGGGTGGAGGCGCTGGGGGCTAGGGGCCGTATGATACTGCCTCGCGGGCTGGACCCGGCCCGCGGGCCCCAGGTTGCCGACCACTGTGCTACAGCTACGGCATTTCGCCGCGTCGTGTCGTTCGTGTGTTCGGCGCAGGGTGCAGAGCACCGATGTGACTCGTTATCGGCCACGGCTTAACTAAGCGGAAAGTCACGTCCGTCGCTGACCTCGACTGGTCGGTAGGCCTTGGGGGCCCAAGCACGCTGCCTACATATTTCCCAGCACCTCAGCCCTCATTCCGGTCTCATGTTAAGATTCGCTGATCCCGGCTTATAAACAATTGATAAAATCACAAGAATTAGCGCGACAAAATATTTCAGGTATCAGAATAATCTGAACTAATGAAGCCATTCCTTACGTGTGCTAATGCTGTTTTTTTTTAATTTACCCTAAGGAACTTCAGACGTTTTGTGCTTTTCATCAAAGACGCCGAAAATGATGCTGTTACATTTCAAGCTAGCTGTTGATTTTGTGACAATCACACCCCATTGAGCTACAGGATGTGTCTTTATGTATTTATAGGAGGTTGCAGTTATTTACTTTCTGCGCTTCTTATGCTGTGTATGAAAATACCAAACTGAATATTAGAAAAATTACATTCCAAATCGTCCAGGAAACAAGAACCATGTCTCAAAAAATAATGTATATATATATATATATTTATTTATATTTATTTATAAATAAGCCGCTAATATGCAAAAGGTTTATAGATGATATATCTTTTGTCTGGTCGCACACTGAGGAGGAGCTCGTGGACTTCATAGATCGATACAACGCTGCTCATCCGAGCATCCGCTTTACACATTCGTACTCTCAAATCGAAATAAACTTCTTAGACGTCAACGTCAATGCTAAAATACACGAAGGTAAACTTGCCACGAGTCTGTACCGTAAGCCAATAGATCGCCCGCAATACCTGCATTATCAAAGCGACCACCCACACCATTGCAAGAACAGCATTCCCTATGGCCAAGCTCATTCTTTCAAACAAATTTGTTCTAAAGAGACAGATTTTGTAGCGAGCAGCCAACATTTAAAGTCAGTGCTAGATAAACAAAAGTATCCACCCCGTTTAATCAACGATGCAATCAGGAAAGACAACCAACTGAACCGAGCAGACCTCATCAGCCCGCGCCCCACGCAAAGCGACAAAGAACGCACAAATCTATATCTACCTTATAGCATGAGCCATCCTAATGTAAATGGTATCTTAAGATGACATTATAACATCCTCGAACAAAGCGAACGCCTTAAACGCGCTTTTCCATCCGCCCCTGGGGTAGTCCACAGGTGATCGCGTAACCTCAAATACGCGCTAGTAAACTCTCGGATAAATTCATCGCCGCCACCTAACGAATGCATGCCTTGCATGTACCCAGGATGTCCGACCTGTAAACAGATGCAGCACACAAACATCCAGCAGCAAGCACTCGCAGTTCTCGATCAAAATTAAAGGGCACTTAACCTGTGCCTCGTCTAATGTCGCGTACTTACTCGAGTGCACCGTATGCAAAATGCTATTCACAGGGCAGACTACAACGGCATTTATACTGCGCTTTAAAAATCACAAATCTCACGCCGAAATCTTCCGACACTGCCTCTACCCGAACATCTCGCTCTCTCAGAACACTCGTGTGACAAATTGTCAGTGACGCTCCTAGAATCTGGATTTGAATCACATCGCGAACGTGAACAGCGTGAGTCCTACCTAATTTACCGATTCAACGCAATTAACAAGGAGTAAATGAAAGCCCCGGTACTCTGGCATCGATTAAAATGCTATCAGACGAATAGCGACAGCGATCAGGGGACATTTGTTCAGGTCCCAGACCTTATTGTTAGGAGTGGTACTGTGTTTGTGGCCGGAACTGGATCATACATTTCTCTTTTATTTCCACGTTTTGATATTCATTTCCTTTCATTTATTCCTAGGCTTAACCTTGTTCCCTTATAGGTCTGACTCATGCACGCCCCACGGAACAACCCAAATAACCATGCCGCCTTTTTTTTTTACTAGCATTTTCGTTTCGCGCGTGTAACTTCGCGCTTATTTCTCACGAAAGCTCCAACCGTCACCCCGCCGAAATTTGGACCCGGCCGTAGCACTGTATGCACGTTTGCCCATCGGGAACTCTCCCTACACTTCTTTGGAAACTCCAACCGTCATCCCGCCGTTTTCGAAACTTGGACTTGACCGTAGCATTGTATAAATACCACCCGCGTTCATCTGTAAAAGTTCTTCCTGACGAAGGCCGGACTACGGCCGAAACGTCATAGAATAAACCATCCGTTGTTGCTGTTTTCACCAAGGGTTATCTTTTCTTCTCAGTTATATACACACGCCTTCGGCCCCCGCCACCACCATGCCTGTTATATATATATATATATATATATATATATATATATATATATATATATATATATATATATATATATATATATATATATATATATATATATATATATACTCGAGTTGTTTACTTTTAAAGGAACAAAGACGGATTTAGAAATTCGTCTGACTGTCACAGGTCGCGTATTTGGGAGCTTCTCTAAGCTCAAATACCTTTCACACAACAATTTTTTTTACACACGACTTTTTAGATTATTTTGAGTGCTCAAGATGTTCATAAACATTTCTTGTTGTTTATATTTATTTTTGTGAAATACCCAAAGCCTCGCCTCTTTGACGATAATTTACGATAATTTACAAGGTTTGGGTAATAGCTTCAATAAAATTCAATTCAATCTTTTTTTTAACATATTTAATGTTTTTTTTTAGAGCCTGGCGAATGATCTAAGACGTCTAATAAAAATTGGATGCAATATATGGTTTGGACTTGTACTTCCGTACATTCTAATATACGGTGTTTTTAAAGTTCAATTTCAAGATGCGAAGCGAGGCCGTAGCCATCTCCTTTTGGCAGATTTTTAAATATTACTTGGCACTAACTCAAAGTGTCGGTTGGCTTCAATTTAAGAAATAATGAAGTGTGTTACGTATAATACACGAAGGTTTTGATTCACACGTGCAGGTTATTTACTTTAAAAAATCGAAGAAATCGGAAGTAAAAAAACATTTCTCTAAATTGTGTAAGGAAATTAGCAATTTATAAGTACTACCGTGTAAAACTGTCATCTGGACTACTGTGGTACTAGGAACAAAATAAAATAAAAAATAACAACATAATATTAATGATGCGCCGTAAGCTCTGGAGCAATATTTCGCACTTTTTCCAATTTCCGCTACGCCACGCACGGTAAGCCATATGAAAAGCTTGCTCGTTTAACCATTACTGTATTCCTTTCTTTTTAAAAGAAATGCAGAAGGTTTACATAGACAGTGGGGACGTACAGTGCGTCCCAAACGTAACGTCGCTATGAGATCGTCCGTTTTCTCCCTTTTTAGTGCTTTTCCTGGACTTACCGTTCAAACTACGTGGTGCCGTTCTGATCCTCGATCACAAGCTATAGTCGGTGACAGGTCAAGAACGAAGTGGAAGCTCCGCCCACCTCTTTCCACTGTAGCGGAGCGAACGCTGGAGAGGAGGCGACCTCCTCTCCACCGTTAGCTCCGCTGAAGTGGAATGGGGTGGGAGGAGCTTCCACTTCGTTCTTGACCTGTCACCGGCTATAGCATGGTGAAGCATTCCAGCTGCTACAGTGATTAATTTAGCTTTAAGAAGCCGGCAGTAGATCGATACCTGGGTAACCGAGTGACGGCGTTAAATCTGGAGAGCTTTGTTGTCTTTACATATATTTACATAAAATATTTATTAACGGAAGTTAAGAAGAACGTTTATTGTGACCACAAAGCGACGTTAAAAGGGGTTAAGAGTTCACTCGTAGGCTTAGCAGATATTTTAACATAAAATTTAGGGACCATTCTTCTTTCGAGTTTTCGTCCACAAGTCGAGAACCGAATTTTATTGACAAAACTAAAAGCCTTCTGCTGTCTCTTTTTTTTCGTCGCAGCAATAGGCCAGATGTGCTGTTTCACTTCTTGGAAGTAAATTCCAGGCTTTAGGGGTGACAATCTTAACGAACTCATCAGGGCGTCTAATTGTCTTACACTCTGTTGATCTGCATTTTCGCAAGCAGGCTTGATGCTTGAGTGGTCTCCACACGCCGCGACACATACTTGGCATGCCCCGCATGCCATCACAGTATGTACCGCTCACTATTTCGACTCCAAGAAAAAAGAACGAAATGCTGCAAGTTCTTTCCGGAAGCTTCGGTCATTCCCCTTTTGGACGAGAGCTTCAATCAATCAATCAATCAATCAGTTTATTTTTCTTTCAAGGGGTGCATGCTCCTTGAAATGGTACCTTGGTGCAAAAGGCGATCGTGTCGCCTGACTGGGCACCAAGTCAGGCGACACGATCTGAAAGCAAGGCTGAAAACGAGGCTGAAAACGAGGCTGAAAACAGAGGCCACCGAAACCTGGTAAACTTGGCGCACCCCGCATGCCGTCACAGTATGTACGGCTCACTATTTCGACTCCAAGAAAAAATAACGGAATGCTGCAAGTTCTTTCAGGAAGCTTCGGTCATTCCACTTTTGGACGAAAGCTTCAATCAATCAATCAATCAGTTTATTTTTCTTTCAAGGGGTACATGCTCCTTGAAATGGTACCTTGGTGCAAAAGGCGATCGTGTCGCCTGACTGGGCACCAAGTCAGGCGACACGATCTAAAAACAAGGCTGAAAACGAGGCTGAAAACGAGGCTGAAAACGAGGCTGAAAAACGAGGCTGAAAACAAGGATGAGTTTCCCAATGCTATGTTAAACAAATTGCTATGCATTGATAGCTTCGATGGTGAAATTACTTGCAAGAAGTAATTAAATCACATTATTAATTACTTCTCTGAAAACTCCAAAAATGCAATTAAATTACATTACAAATTGCCACAAACTAAAAGAAATGACATTGCATTACAATTACTTTACAAAAGTAATGAAATTACCCAAGCAGCACAAAGTTGGTCAATCATTGGCCAGTGGCTGGCAACGGTCCTTTGGCCAGTGGCCAGACAGTGCCCAGCCATTGGCGGATGACTGGCCTTTCTCTGGCCATTGGCCAACGGCCACCGGCCATCAGCCATCGGCCAAACATTGGCCGATGAATGGCCACTCTTTGGCCATTAGCCAAAAGACCATCGCCAGCCATTGGCCAATGCTTGGTCAAAATCCGTGTTGCTTGGCTACATTGACATTACTTTTGCCATTCAAAAGTAATGTCAAATGCCATTGTGAAAATGTCAATAACATTTGACATTGACAGTACCAAATCTCAGATCTTGTTTATACCGCAACAGCCTTATGCGCCACAACATGAACCATACTGAACCGTCGTTTTGCCGACGCACACGACACAAATGTTAAGCATGACGAATAGCTTCTTCTTTAGGTGTTACTCAAAGACGGTCGACTCACCGGTTTCGGTGGCCATTCAACGGTGAAGGTTCATAGTTAGAGGGTGATATGTTTTCGGTTTCCTGATTTTAAAAATGTTATAGTCTGTGTCAGTACGTTAAAGGAGGGGCGGTGCACCGATTTTAAAATTAAAAGAGTTTGCCTCTCGTCCTTTTTGCGTTGCTCATCGTGTCCCTGAGGAGAGAGAAAACATATATTTGATTAGAGATTCCGCTGCATAACCGCAAAGAAAAAGTCAAGCTTTTTCCCCCACCTGCAGCCGCGAGTGGCAGCCGAAGGAACTATGGCGAGAAGTTTACGTGACCTCGCTCGGCTATAAGCTGCAGCATAACGCCCGCTAATGTCAGCAGAGAGAGAGAGAGAGAGTAAGCGTCCTCCGAGGGAGCACCCGGGAACCTACATGCATGGCATCCCGAATTACGACACTGGGAGTGGGACCAGGTGGGAACCAGACTGTGAGTGAGTTGAGGGGTGCCAGAAATACCAATATTTATCTTTTTTTACACAACAACTAGTACACGCAGGCGAAATCGGTTCTCTGTTCTTTACTTTTGAAGTGTTAGAGGGCAACTTCCAAAATATTTTTACTCAAATCCGGAAATCGTTGCACCCCCCCCCCTTTAAGTCGGACCACGGGAGCCAGTTCCCAAGGAGTCATCACGTGAAACGTTTCGCTTCTGCGCCGGACGCAATCTAATCATATTTTCCCAAGAGCACTATATTCTGTTTCACCTTGTGTTGTACCGCGGGAAAGGCTACAAGCGCGAGCTCCTTGCTCTAGGGCACATCTCGGCGACACAAGCTCTCGTGCACCAAGGGCAGCTGCCAACGCTATGAGCTCGCGCTTCTAGCCTTCGCTGCGGTACAACATAAGGTGAAACGAAGTATAGTTGACGTATCTCCGGTCACTCCTCTCAAGGAGTACTGTTCCCAAACACACGAAAAGCCCAAGTTATTGCGTGTTGTCACACAAGGGGGCTGGATATTTGCAAGGCAGAAGCGTCACCAGTTGTAGAAAGGGATGGCGCGAGCTTCCTAAGATTTTTCTCCCGACAAACGGGTGGTGGTATCTGATCATAGGCTTACTCCTGAATAAACTTCCCCGGGAAAGCAGCGATGCATACCGAGAACGGCACCTGTTTTGCTCGATGCTCGTATTTTTGACTACAGAGAGCTCCTTTACTTAACAGGGCCAATAGTACGCATGAAACGTTCTGGGGCCTTGGCAACACATTTGGGATTAACTATTTATTCCGGTCGTTTGTTGTTCACAATGTTCGAAGCTTACTGTTTGACCTAGCTTGACAAAAGAGCAAGTCTGGGGATCTGTTTGTCCTGTCCTCTTAGGCTTTAAAACGTTTTGACCTCGCTGGTGATATGCCCTTCGCCTCGTAGTCTATAACTTATATAGGCTACGAGGCGTAGCACGTATAGGGGTGAACGGCTTATAGGCTATAAGCCGTTCACCCCTATACATGCTCGTTGGAACAGTCAGACGTCTATCTTTCTTTACGTACGTACGCTCTCGTTCATGCACACGCAAAGAGACAGGGACGGGTCCCTTTGTCTGAGGATCAAAGGAAGATGGTTCATTGGTTCTGGTGAGCTCGTAGCTCCCGTGTCATTGTCAGCTTAGGGATGAACGAAACACGTTGTGATAACGTGACGCCGGGAATCTGTCTTATCTGGATTTCGTGCGCCGTGTACTTCCAGCGATGTCTTTCCATGTAAGATTTTCTCCTTCGCCTTTGTACCCTGACTTTGTGTGTCTGTCGAGTTTTTCGTACGAGGTTTTGCACTCACATGGGCGTCGTTTATATGCTTTGATGTCTTTTTCACGACATTTCACCATACGAAATATTTCATTTTTTATTTTTTAAAGCTTTCAAGCGAACTTTTTCATTTTGCATAAAAGTAACTTCAAAAGTAATGAGTATAGCTTTTTTTTTTAAATGACTGCCTGAAAGTAATTTAGAACATTACTAAATTACCAGCCTAAAAAGTAATTTATTTCATTCCTCGTTACCACGAACAAAATTTCATTAGTATAACTCCATTACACTAACGTCATTACTCCCATATCTGATAGAGAGTAATGCTGTAACCCACCTTAACGGAGCTTTTAGGTCATATTGAACGTTCTCGTGAAATTACGTTACGAGATATTGTATGCAATTGTATGTAATTCCCCACGAGACTGTATGTAACTGTAAGCACTTCCGTTACGAGATATTGTATGCAATTGTATGTAATTCCCCACGAGATTGTATGTAATGTAAGCGCTTGTCCTGTGAGCTTCATCGTCTATTTTTCCCGTCTTTTTTGCGCTATTTTTATATGAATGTCAAGTACAAACTTAACGCAAGTGCAAAGGGAAGTGTTTTTTTTTTTATAACAGGTTTTAAACTTTTTTGGGGGAATGTGGTTGCTAAGAGACAAAATGTGCTTGTTTCCTTTATCACAGTGTCGCTGGTGGTTTTAGGATTCACGGCATAACACTGAAAGGTTAACAAAATATGAATAACCGGAGATTACGGTCGTGTGTGACATGATAGATAAAGGGGTCTCTATAGGGTCGAGACGCTCTTCTGTTAAGTCTTACACTCGCCCTACTTTAAACTGAAGAGTGCGATGAAAACTTTTTGTTTAATATCTCCGTCTTTTTTTTTTCTTTTTTTTGTGGAATGCTTTACAAATGTACTAAAACGCCGGATTTGGGGGAGTTTTATTATTATTTATATCTCGCTCGCATATACAGCATTATAGGTTCACCATAACGTATTTTCTGCTTGACCTACAAGATTTGTTGCCCTGAAAATTATTTGCAGATTATATCTAGGGGAACGGTGAAAACAAAAAACGTAGCAGCCAAAACGACAAGTTTCTTGTACCCTGCACGCTACAGAGGCAACAACAACAACAACAAAAAACAGAAAACAGTTTATGTCAGTAAGCACTGGAAATAAACATTTTATCCACATAACATACGCACGATCCCTTTTAAGAACATAGGCCGACTAACTTACAGTCATTGAGTTGACCACCTATACTCTGCTCACCACCACGCTGATAGGGCGGTGCAAGCTAGATGGTTGTTGGAACATGTCATTCGTTAATTTTTTGCCACGTCACCGCGCATCCGCCCACATCAACAAAGTAGAGGGGCTTTAGAGCGATAAACTGGCAGCTGAAAGTGACCCCCAATCGGCCGCCGTCATGTTGCACATTTTTGGCCACTAGACACGGGGCCTTATAGTTATTTTTACGTCCAGATTTTAACGAAGAGTACTCGATGGCCCCGGCAATTGGGCCTTCCAGTCTGGGCCTTCCTTTCCAGTGTTTGGCTGTCTCATTTGAGAGGTTGGACGAGGAACTACAGAGACAGGCACATAATGCGTTTATCTGATATGCATATATGGGTGTTTAAGAGATAACGATCGCACATTGGCTCCTTAAGCGCGTGAGACAATATTTTATATGAGATTAGAGAAAGATATATTTAAAATTTACAATTAACCTTAAAGACAATACATAATAGTTTTACGTTTGCGTCGATCCCGCTTGTAAAATGTCGGAAATCATCCTCAAGTACCTAAACGCCCCTGTAATTTAATTTTGATGTGCGAAAACCACCCCGATTATTTTTTTTGTGTAAATGTTTGTTGTAGAAAAAACGCAGTGTTATTTTTATATTTCTGATCGATTATAATAAAATTAGCCAAGAATTGAAATTTGAGATGTTATATGAGGAATTACTGAAGTCTCTACGACAGTTAACCATGAGTTTCTCGTGACCCTGAAAGACTTCGAATTGGTTGTCTCAATATACATATTTGCGTCGCAGCACGAAAGGCGTCTGGTTATGACCATGGTCAAACTGTCACATTTAATGCATTGACCCCCACCTCTACATTATTTCATAAACGTGTCGCGGCTAACAAAAATGTGCTCAGGCTCCAGATCCTCGTCCCAAATTCATAATTTCGAACATGAGGCCAGAACAACAGCCGCTTCTAAATCCGATGGACGTCCAGAATAATTGAATGCATACCAACTGTGGTCGACGTTTGCACTGCTCAGACGAAGCATAGGCAAGCAGAAAGAGAGAGTAAACAATATTTTTGAGAAGTTTTCAAAATCTCTCTAAGAGATCAAGGATTTTTTTTTTCATGTTAGTAGTTAGCTGGATCTTCTCGGCGCTTCGTTAAGGCAATCCACGTGCACAGCAGAGGCCAGTTCTGTCTGAGGCGGGGCAGGTTGTATTTTCGCCGGCCTAAAGACCCTGAGCGGTTGACCAGTGTCCTAACCTCTTGGATGGAGGGTGCATCTTTCCTATATCGATTCCCGTTAAATGAGTTAAGAGGGGCCTGTCAGCCAAACCTGGGGCTGCATGGTAGGAGACCCCGGGGACCGGGGCTCACGCACGTCGGCAGCAGCAGGGGCTGGAAACCCCGGCCAGTAGAGGCTCCCTTCTCACACTGGCTCTTGGGGTCCTCACCCCCCGAGTCGGGAGCTGAGGGAAGTCTTCTTGTATTCGTCTGCCTTTGGGGAAAAGTGCCGACTCGGGCGTGTGCTCTTCAAACTTTCTACAACCAGAAACTCGTCTTAAGGAAGGTCTATTATCAAGGGGTGCCGTTATTTGTTTATTATCTGAGGTCTCTTTGATGCTTTCTTCTCGCTTTTTTTGTTCCTTGTCGGTTTCTGTAGCTGAATGTGGGCAGAATGCCTTCGCTTGTTCCTTTGACGTTGCGGCAGCTGTGGTTCAGACTTCAATAGCAGTAAATTTCTTGTCTGCATTTAACAGTATGCTCGACTCGACGCGGACAGTGTTGATTGAAGGTTTGAGAAGAAACTGCCGGAAGCATTGGTGCGCACCGAACATTATTTTCTCTAGTGTGCCTCGAGGTCATTCAGCTTCTCTTGACAATCTATATTGTATTCGTTCAGTTACTCCTATCCAACCAAAAGAACAGAAGAAAGCACACATATGAAGAGAGGAAAAGAAAGACGATACACATAATTTCCAAAAGACTCTCACATTGAAAGGCAGCGCGAGTATTAACAAAGAGATTGTTTATCGACTGGATTTTATGCGAAAGCTGTCATGCTCGAGTGCGACGACAAAAACATTACACACGGGCCAATGCATCATAAAATATACGCAGCCCATCACAGACAAGGTATAAGCATCCCAAAAGGGCGTTTTCAGTCATAATTAAGTGTACGTGTGCTGATAGTTAGGCGTAAAAAAATTCGAACAATCCAGATTGATTAAATGGCTCAGTGAAAATCGAGCCCCGGACCGTGCGATTCGCAGCCTCAGGTCTTTGCACGGGGCCACGCCGGTTAATTTTTGTTTTCCTTATTGTGCACAAGACCAGTATTGTACACGCCCCCTCCAAAACAAGAACGAAAGCTTGTTTCAGTAGTTCGAAAGGAAAATGTTCCCGTTATATTTTATTGTTGAAACGTGTCGTTACATTAACGTTACACATGTGTATTTTAATGAAATATCATGCTGGTAATCCATACATAAAATAAAGCAAGCCTATGCACATATCGACATGGAACTACTTGTGAGTCCCTACGATCAGATATGTTCCAGTTTGTTTTCAAAAATCTCTCTAACATTAACCCATCCCTTGAAGTCGGAGGCTTAAACTGTCTATAATAAAAAGCCTAAATTCCTACTAAATTCGGGTTAACTTGTAGATAAATACACAAAATAAGAAAGGAAATACAGTTCCCTCTGCCCTTTCCTGAAAAGCGTAATGAGTTTCTCTCTCAGTTCCACTAATGCAAGATGGAACATCGACGTTCTTTCGTTCCTCCTAAAAGGAACCCATTCCAGGAAAGTGGTTCCTTGAAACGCCGTTCCGTACAACACTGCGCAAAACACACAGTGGGGCTAAAACATCACATGTCCTAGCTTAGGGCCGTTAATATTGTTAAAGCTCTTATCTCAATTAAAGCCTTGTGCCACGATGAAAAAGTGAAAGACAGCGCAAATAGCAGGACCAAGTATGACTCACGGAAGCCCGCGTGAATTGGCGACCATCGGCGCACGCACCCGGTTCCCGAATGACAAAGTGTAGCTCCCCACTTGATCCCACAAAATAGAATAGAATAGGATGTCGATAGAATGCTGTCGAGATAGCACAGCGGGCATATTACGTCTTGATCAAGCACAACAGTCATTATATAGATTAGCGAGTGTGGTAAAACTCCCCCTCGCTATTTGTTTATTTGCCCAATCGGCTTCTCGCAATCCAAGAGTAAAAACTCAAGGCGCTACATACCTAAAAAAAAGCACAACCTAAAGAATTTAGGAAATTGATAATTACATTCTTTTTCGCTCATTTCAATTACAGAGCCCTCCTTGATCGCAAAACCCTCCCCGAGCGGTTTGTAAACGCTCGTCCGAGAGAACGCTTGCCCATCGCGCTGTCCACGCTGTCGCAATCTCGCGCTGCCGCCGACGCACTGAAATACTGGATCCGCCATGACAGCAGAGACGGCTATCTCCGCTGTCTCGAGGGCTGTCCACGACTATAGGCGGTGGTTGCCACCCCCATTTCAAGGCAAAAATATTTCTCAGCCAGCGAGCATCAGTGCAGTCGTTCCAACAATGTAAACACTGTAGGCGCCAAGGCCATTGGATGTTCGCAAATATGTATTTCCTAGTACACGTAATGTATTTGGAGAAGCCGCAGAGTCTTCTCATTTAAGCGTACCTTCTCCACTCCTGAATAAAGTTAGACCTGCCTTGATCGTTTTGATGAACCCTGTAAGCGCATGAGTGTGTCGTGAGTGCAACAAATCTAAAACCAAGCAAAGCTCCCCGTATCCAAACGTAACTAAACGTAATGCGTGCATACTGGACTCACGACACATTCTGCGCTTCCCGGGTTTATCACAATAATCTAGGGATGTATTCATTTCTATCTGTTTGCTTTTCAATATTCACAACATACGACCGCATCCAAAAATACTTCTAGGGAGCAAAAAACAAAACAAAAAAAAAGACGACATTCTCCAAATTGTTTTTTCCTTCCCACGAACATTTTTCCCCCGAAATAGCGTATTTTATATTTCCGTGCGTACGTCCGCTTCGCGTGAGCATTTTCGTTTTCGCTCTAAGCTGTAGCATCGTGCTTTCTAGACTTATTTGGGAAACAGGATTTCTCACTTTGTGTTCATGATTAACATTCACCCCTGTCTGGGTACAATGATGTTAGCCGAAGCAATAAAAAGACATAATACGAATATCGTTGGAACAGCGGCAGGAACAGAAGTGAGTCAAACCCTTCATGCACTCGCGTCATATAAATGGCGACGGCCGCGAGTGGCCAGCCTCAGCGCCTGCGTGTAGTTTCGATACGCCGCCAAAAGATGGCTCAAAAGTTACGGCAGGTTCTCTTACAAAAGAGTACACTGCTGCAGTGTAGCCTCCCTACAAATAAAATTTATACGTTCATAACAAAAATAAAAATAAATTTATATACAATTGAGTAAGGTACAATTTGTAACTGGAGCCAGATATTTTAATTTTTCATCCTAGAATTGCATTTTTATACTTACGTCCCCTTTCCTTAAATACGTCTCGGAATGTAAACACAGGGTGTGCTCCACCTTTTATGAACACGGGCTGATATGCTTCTTGTGGCTGTTGTTTCCAGTAATTCATAGCTCGTTTAACAGGTGTTGCACTTTAATATTTCAGAACTCGGAACAATGCCCACCAGAAAGGACAGAACCGTAAAGCGTGACCAGCATGGAACGTTTTTGTGCGCGGTTTGCGCGCGTCAACGTGAACTCGGCGTCATTTCGGACGCGCGTCGGGTCGGTTTCGTCGACGCACTTGTTTCTAGCCGGGCCATAAAAAAGCGCACGCCTGGCGCCGACGTGTGAAGTAGGCCTCTGCTATCACCAATGAAAGCCATGCAAACATTCACGTTAATTTGAAGTTTGTTTTCGCGCTGTGCGCTGTCGTTACGGCTGTGCCTGTTCGCAACACGTCGTTGGACATCATGATGGATAAGACTGCGTTGAGTGTAGTATTCACTTTTTTTCTGTTTTCAAATGTACTCCAAACATCGAGAGACGTCATAATTAGGATGAGAATACCAACTTGACATATAAAAAGAAATATTAATTACGCGTATCGCCTTCCATGCGAGAGCCATCTTTAGTAATTACAGCAGCAATGCAATGGTCTATCTCGACACAGTTTTATGTGTCAGAAAGTTCCTTGCACGCTTCAGGAAGAGGGCCGCGGTTATTTTTGCATGATACCGTGTCCCCTCGGATGAACCACGATTCTAGCAGTTTTCGGTGACCCCGCCCATCCTCCCTGACCAAAGTCGCTGGGGCCGTGAAGTCAAAAGAATGACCCATTGTACAAGTATGGTCCACCAGTTCAGTTATCAGGCAAGTCGCGCGCAATGCATAGACAACGTCACGCTTGCGCTCTTTCAGTGTTTTGCCACACGGGACGCACCCAGGTTGACAAATTTTGCATTTGTGCCTGCTCCCACACACGCACGCTTGTAATCAGGAGAAACTCTTTCCTCCGCTCCCTAACGGAAGCTGCGGTGAGTTTAAGATCACAGTGAATTACCGTGGCAAAAGTGCTAACAAACCACAGCCACCGTTGGAACGAGCGTACGAGTCCATGCGAGCCTACGAGTCTGCGAGTGAACAACAGCGAACAACACACCACTCATCACCACTGATGACGCGGCTGACTCTGCATGCAGTTTTGTACACTGGGATATTAGTGCGTTTTAGGCAGCTTTATTTACAACCGAAAAACTGAAAAATTAAAGACCAGTCTGATATGACATGTTGGTTTATTTTTACCATTTTTTTAATTGAATGATTGTTGCGTTATATCTGCCTTAATAGTATTTACACGTGCGGCAGTTTGTGTAGTGTAGCAACACTGAAAACGCGTCGAGAGCGGGGGCTGTCTACCGCACCATGTAAATGCGTCTGCATTCGCGCTCGCACGCGCGTCGCATAATCGCGAAAAAAAAAGAAGCTCTATGGGGGTTTTGATGAACAAGTCAGAACCCCGGAAACGCTAGTGTCTGATAAACGAAACAATAAAGGAGAGCACTGCAATAAACAAAGCCAGAAACCGCGATACCATCATCATAACATGCAAAGAAATGCGTGGCAAAAATCGAGAGAGAAAGACCGGGAACTATTGGGAGTACGCATTGAGGCACGCGAAGTATTGTGCGGCCGATGGAAATGGCCTCATCTCTATGCACGCGGCACTGGCATCTTGCAGCCGTCGTAAAACCGCTTGAAAAGGTTACCCCCCACGCACCCCGTTCTAAAACGAAACCAGACAAGCGAACCCACCACTTCTTTTTACTGCTTCGACGCTTCCGTTGTGTGATGCAGAGGGGACGCAGTGAGGACTGAGAAAGGAAATGAACGCTAGTAGCAAGCCAGTCGCCGCATCGTGCTCGTGGTGTTCTGTGTTGGCGTCTCGTGCGGGGTTCCACCGAAACTGGAGCGTTGTTTTGTGTGGGGGCGGAGATAAGTGTTGCCTTAAATGGAAACCGAATCTGCCGGAAGCATAAAATTGCCCTTTGACTGGAGAAAAACGGCAGCGGGGCTCTTCGGACGTCGGAATAGCTCTCCCCGACTTGGATGAACGGAGCGAGAAATAAAATTGCTGCTTGGGAGTTCGGTCCCGCGTGCTTTATTGTGCGGATGCTGAAAATCTGGCGTCGCACTCGCTAGACGGGTAATAGTTTGTTTTAGTCTCAGGCTTCGTGTTGCCTTGGATGGGCGTGTGTTAACTGATACCACTGAAAGTGCTGTACTTATATCATCACCCCCCGCATTTGAGTAGACTTCGGAATTGCGAGTGCTGTTTTGAAATTTTTAAGTATGTTTTTTTTTTGGAATGCTATTCGTATAACATGCTTCATCTGAAATATTTTCAATAGGAAAAAATTTATGCGAAGCGCAAGTTCGTCTGCTACTTTTGCAGGGGTTGTGGGGACGTCAGAACGCCAAGCTTTGTTTGGTTCTGATCGAAGGATAGTGGGTCGACCTCGAATCAAGCTCACTTGACATCTACCTACTATCCTTCAATCAAAGCCAATCAGAGTGCGGCGTTCTGGCGTAACCAGAACCCCTGCAAAAGAAGCAGATGAGATTCAAAGGAAAGAGTACTGCACATTCTTTTCCTTCAACCGACACTAATATAAGATATTGGTATAAAATAACAACGGCAACCATAATCAGGTGAAGACATATGAAAAAGGGGGGGAGGGGTCGGTAGGGTTAGGGGATTGGTTGAGCTAAAAGTTGTTTGTACCGATGAGAACATTGCATATTTATTTATTTATTTATTTACACAGTACCTACATCGCCAAAGGGGCATTATTGTAGGGGTACATGGTACAGGAAAGTAAAACGATTATACGTCACATTGTATCAAACATGTTCATAAAAAGTAAGACTGTTGATTGAAAGAAGTGTAATAAGACTGTTACAAAACTGTTACAAAAAATCAGAAACATAACAGTACAGTAGTGCACATTCACCCCCTGAAGTTGAAGGGAATGTTTAACGTGTTTAAATATACTTATTACGTATTACTATGAGTTTAGTTTTTTATAGAGCTAAATATTTTTATAAATGGCACCGTTTACCAAAGTTAATAAAAAACGTGCGAATGAATTCTTGTTTACTTGATTGTTAGCTTGTAGCATCAGAATTTTCAAATCTGCGTTGTCTCGCCGGAATGCAAGCACCGTTTTGTGTGAGTCACGGCAGTACTAAAAAAATCTGGTTCGAGCTTGGCAAAGATTTAATACAAGAAGATGGGCCCGACTCAACGAACATGTGAGACACTGCACCAATCAGCGGGCACTTTGGCCGTCGCTGCGGATGGGCGCCGACCAAAACGAAATGAGCGTTCCATCAGAGCGGGGCAAGAAGCCGCTCAGCCGGGGCTCCATCTGCATACAGCGGCATGTGTACCGCGAGGGTAAGAAAGCGGCACAGACGCACATCTAAATGCAAATCTTGAAAGCGCGCATGGCTTTCCGACTTCGTCTCCCGAGAACCCGAAGGGAGAATTCCTCCTTCTTGATCGCCTTACTTCTCGCTCCTTTCTCGCCACGAAATCGTTTTGAGAGACAGCGCCGGTAGTACGGGATATCGCCAACCCCGCCTGATTCCCCCGGGGTCCCCCCGTCTTTGCATCTCGCCTTGTTTTTCCAGCGATAAGGACGAGAAGAATCACGCCGACAGACAAGGAGGAAGCAATAGTTAAAGACGTAAGCGGTAGAAAAGGCCGTCTGAGTCTTGAAATATACTGCGATGAAAGAAGGAAAGGATCTCTGCGTAATTTAGAACCATGCACAAAGTTGTTGCCAGGGCAACGAATTTCCTTTTCCACGTCCTCTTCGCTTTACCACTTTACCTAAGTCATTTTTTACCCTTTTCTTCAATTTTTTTCTCCCCTCTTCCTTTCTTCCGATGCTTGATTATATCGGTGTCGTTGAATAGGGCCGGGAGCAGGTGGTACGTTCCTCCTCCTAACTGTCTGGCCTTTCCCTACACTCTAAAACTGGGCCCTCTTAAAACTCACAAGCCCTCTTATTTTATGAGGGAAATGGGCGAGATAAAAGGGACCTTTTGTTTTTAAGAGGGCACCCAAAAAAAGGCGGGGTTTCTTAGGGGGACAATAGCGGAGTTAAGAGGGACATAATTAGATTTAACAAACGCAGACGAAAAAAGGCAACCATCCCTCTTAAACGTTAAGCAACGTCCCCCTGATATTTTTTTTTCCGAGGAGCCGAAGGGAGCGACCTTGAACTGGCATGTAGTCCGGCATCGAGTACGCGAGAATTCTGTATAGGTGCGCTGCAAAAAGTCCCAATCACCCATCTCGCCCAAAAGTTCTCGGAGCAAGAAAGGGGTACCGCGGTTTCCCGCTTTTCGCCAAGAAGTTTACTCCAGAGAGTCATTGACTCGTTGTTTGTCCTGGTGAAACTGAGATGCCATTGGTGTTTGTCTTGACTCGTGCTGATACTACAACGGATCACCGAATCGTAGGTGAGTTATTCAATTATCTGCATTTCCGTGACGAGAGCCGCGAGCTTTATTCATTTTTTTGCTGTTGCGTAGTAGTTCAATGGGATTGAGATGCAGCGACGGAACTTCTTTGCCTCCGCTCTTCGCTTTGTGTCCGTTCTATGGCGCGCCTCCCGTCGTAACGAACCGCTCTGGCGCGCTTTTGGTATGTTCGGAAGCCGTGCGCTGTTTGCTATTTAGATGTCGAGAGTTTTTCGTTTTTATGTGGCGCGCCTCCCGTCGTAACCAACGGCTTTCGCGTGCTTTTGGTATGTTCGGAAGCCTCACGCTCTTTGCGGTTTGAATGTCGTTAGTTTTTTGTTTTTCTAAATTGGTGCGCCTCCGCTAACGGCTCTCACGCGCTTTTGGTAGTTTGAAAAACCGCGATCTTTGCTGTTTGGATGCCGCGAGCTTTTCGTTTTGAGCGCTCCTGGCAGTTTGTAAGCGTGTTCGGGTCTGTTTCTTTTTTTTAATCTTTTTTTTTGGCATGTTATTGCAGATATTAGCTACATGCACATGTCGATGAACTCATGTCGTCCAACGTGGATATCCGGGGAATATGTCGTGGCGCTTGCCACGACTGTTCCTGTATGGAATTTTCGAGAGAAGGAACCAGTAGGAGTCAGCACCCCGAATGGTGTGCTTACTGTGGACATCCTCCAACTTCACACAATGAAATAGGTAAGTTCCGCTCAGTGCTTTCATATGAAATTGTCATGTCTGCAGTTCTCTAACCAAGTATCTAAACCGTTAACAAAAAAAAAGAGCTTTTGGCAAGCTCCATGTTCAAAGTTCGCGCATATGGCGCGTGGTTTGCTCGCTTTTCAAAGCCGCGAATATGTGCATGCTGGACTGTGGGTTTGTAAACATTAGATTGGTGCATTGAGGAAAAGTTTTAGAACGCGGTTCAAAAGCGTTTCGGGCAACAAATGCTAAAATATTATGTTGTATTGGCACCGACTAGTTTGTATGAAAGACCGGTCGGTAAATAAACTAGTATCGCCTTAGTTAAGTTCCGTACTAACAGGTAGGTTAACGTTTTTTTACCTTGTTTTTTTTTTTCCAGAAGATTTGACTGATCTTATGATGGTCGATCATCCAGCGCGTGAAGAGGTCACACACGAGAAGGGTGACTCCGTTGAGGACTCGGAACGTAGAGGTGGAAGACAAGTTCCCGGTCGCATTTATGACGGAAAGGCTGAGGAAGCTCTTATCTAAATTCGAAAAAGACAACGATTCTTGTGGCAACATAATACAATGCTTGTTTTGTGTTTAATTCGTGGCAGGCGCCACAGAGTTTTGTGCATTGCCCAATAAACGTTTCTTGTGTAATTTGCTGTGTGAAATATAATTAAAAAGCCACGCACCTCCTTTTATTTTTTAACCGGGACGCAGTCCCTTGGCAATTTAAGGGGGATATCTGAAGAACAAGGCCCTCTTAAAATGAGAAACGAAATTTAGAGGGACATTTCTAAGAGAGACCGTGTCCCTCCAAATTTTAAGAGGGCCGTTATCCCTCTTACACTTCAAGGGAAGCTGTCCCTCTTGAAAAACGAGAATGACCTTGACAGCGCTTGCGTCCCTTTTATTTAAGAGAGTTGCAGTCCCTCCTACCTTTAAGGGGGATTTTTTTCAAAAAAATCCCTCTTACTTAGAGGGACCAAGTTTAGAGTGGACCCTCTTTTTCCTCGGCCACCGTGCCTTGCTGCGGCGTTGACCGCTGCGTCTCCCGATGCTGCCCTGCTAGACCGGCGATTCCCTCTCGGCTTTCTCTGTCGGCTGTTGCCAGGCTCGCTCGGCACTCCTTGCCCCTCGCTGGAGCTGTTTTCTTCGCGGGGATGCAATAAGCACGCTTCCTAATTTCGATATGCCCGCATGTTATTTTCTTGTGAGCTCGCTAGCTTTCTTTCTGTCTTTGCCTGAACCTACGTGCGCTTGACGCTGCTTTTAAATCGAATCGGTTTAATCTAGAAAGTTGGCGAAAGGGGGAGATATTTCGAATCTGATGCGCGCTGTATCTACGTTTCGAGCATTATTGTGGGCTGTTGCGCTGCATTTGCGCCTCTGCATCTTTTCGTTTGATGACTTTGTGATGTTGCGAAACTCAGGAGCGGTTTCGCAACGAAGGTCCTCCATTGAATATATTAGGGATTTAGCGTTTGGTTCTCCAACAAGCTTAGAAACATTCGCGGATAATATTGCCAGGTGAAATTAGTCTCGAATATACGAAAATTTTTGTGAGGACGACCAAAGACTCAAGTAGAACTTAATTTTGGATATACCCTACTGTAAGGAAATTCTGTAGCCTCTACAGAGCTAATGTTAAGGGTGTGGTCCAGGTAATTTAAAGCTTCTAGCTACTTATAGAGCAGAAAAAAAAGCCTCGTTTTGTAGTACCTTGGAATTAAAGAAATTAACATCTACATACCTAGGATTCTAGCGATTCAGTACTGTTTCCCGCTAAAAGAACTGTCGGAATGAGGACGGCAGGGCGTATTTTTGAACAGCCGGTCTCCAGCACGCGCTCTATGCCTCATTTCATGCTTCGGCTGTGCACCTAAAAAGAAATGCTATCGCATTTAAAAGAAGCAAGATCCCCCTTGGAGCACGTCCCACTTTACGAGGGTCTAAAGTGTTCGTTGTTACATGGTGCGAGCAAGTCGCGTCAGAAAGCCGACCCTCTGGCCGTTGTTGACTATGGCAGGGACTGGAAAACCGGGAGCATCGCCACTGCCGGATGCGGCAGCGGAGCGGGTGTTAAATCAATTTAAGAATTGATTTAGCGTATACTTTGTTTCTGAGCTGTTTGAGATTCAACAGGTACTAAAACTAAAACAGTAACATTTGCAACTTCAACCTCCCCCCCCCCCCTCGGCCCTCCCCCATACCGCTGAAGTACCAAACTATATGGATCTTGGTACCGCAGTGACTATTTTTTAGATATCATAATAGCGGCATTTAACTTATTTAAACATATACAAGGCAGGGCCAGCAAAAGCAGTAAATATGTAATGACCCTGAACTGTGGGGTTAAATATTTAAAAAAAAAAACGCTGAGAACGATACATATTTTACATTTCCGAGAAAATAAAAGAAATACCTTACGTACTGACTTTTAACTGGAAAGACGGTTCACGTAACTATTTGTACGCACATGAACATGCACTTAAGGTGAACACAGGGTACTTCGTACTTTAAAATACTTGGGAGGTCTGAAGTTGATCTGTAGGAGTGTGTCAGAGTATTTAGAAACAAGTTGGGTAGAAATAATCTCGACGGAAATATAGAAGGAAGCTGGTACATTTCTTGAACAAAGAGGCAACACTAGACAAGGAACGTGACTGGAGTTCATATATCACTTACGTATGTCATTTGATATTTTGTTTTTAGCAAGAGACCCAGTCATTAATTCAATCAATGTGAATAAATCTTATTGCTCCTGTGCTTAGTCAGTTAAAAGCTTCCTTAAAATGCTAGCGGCCTACATTTTCGTCTTTATCTTTCTTTCTGTATCAGTCTCTTTCCCTCTTTCTATTTCACTCTTTTGAATTCTTTAATTCAATAAAAAATATGTTTCTTCTCTTTTTTTTATTATTTCGCTTGTATGTGTCTATCTTCCTCAAGACCCTAATTAGGGACTTGGTTAGCGGCTTTAGAGCGGCCAAGTTTCTATTAGAAAGAGCACGCAAGCCGCGGCTAATTATGCAATTCAAAATTAAGGCACGTTTCTATTAACTGACTCTCTTTCAAATACCATCAAGTGCTATAGAAGAACGAATCTTTCCTTTTCCGTACAAAAAATACAGGAAAAGTTCTCGGTTTCCGCTTGTGTAGGGATTAAACTCTGTTAAGTGGCCGGTGGCGACTTTTACTTTTTTTTTCTTCTCCTACGCACTGCGCATCAGCGCAACAAAATTCGTTAGTGCCTGTGCCTGCTTGTCGATAGCAAATAACATTTGTCGATGGCTGCGACTACATTTCGCTAATTGACGACCCCAGCTGAATCCCGTGCAAATGAAGACGTGAAATATTGTGTGAAAATGGTTCTTTACCTATATTATCTTGTGAGCCCATGAATTGTGTTTTTGTTTAGCGGGTGTCCCTTAGCTCATAATTTGGTGAACAATTCTAGAAATGCACTTCAATTCAAGAGTAGCATCTTTATACATTCCGGGTTCCGTCATCAGTCTATCAGACATTTCAGAACGCACAGATCGATGTAAGGCCGTTTTATACCAAACACTTGTCTTTATTGGAAGTAGGGAAGGTCTCCAAGTTTGAAGCATCAGGCGTTTACTCTAAAAAGACTACCGCCGGACCTCAAGTCAATTATTAAGAAGGCCTAAAATAATAACTTCAGTCGACACATTACATAAGCTATATATATATTTAAATGATTTCTCGCTATCTCACCTATTTAAATTGAAGATGCTCGAAGAGAACTTACAGTATACGTTTTGATTTAAATAGAGAGACCCTGAACAGACAACTTGGTTCCTGAAGTTATTACTAGAAAGTAATATTAAAGAACCGGTATAGCCTGCTTTATCAAAACCTTGTGCATCACTTTAAACAGATAAAACAGATATATTTCTAGCATTGGGAGCTTATGTTATTACTCTTGTGAATTTATCGAATAACATACTGTAACGATAGATATAATGTTGTTACCTTAGATTGAAGTAAGAATCTTGTTAAATTTAGCTCCCCCCCCCTTATTTTTGTTTCCGGCGGCTCTCTGAACCCTTGAAGTATTTTCCGTAGCTCTAACCCCATGTCATTCAGGCCACCCTGCTTCAGACGGAAGTAGCAAGAAAAGGGCAGCTAGTCAGCGAATGACAAAGCTCGTAGTAAATGCAACAGATAACGACGCAAGCTTCTTAAATTCGATCTCTCAACTTACGTTCCAGGACTAATCTCATAAAAGTCTCTGAAATATATAAAAAAATATTATTTATGATGAGCACGCGATAATCATGACTACTGCTCGCAGCCGGCGAACTCTGAAGTGCCGTTATATAAGTACAGTCGGCATCAAAATGAGCTGGCTTGACGGAACGGCGGCCAGAGTTGCGAAAATTCCTCATGGGTTGCCCCTGTCGCGATAAGCCATTGAGAGCGAGGCTAGAACGGGCTGCTGTAATTTCATGCACGGGAGTGGTTGGTAGTGATGGTAAGCCGCGCATCTAGCCAAAGAGAACTGATCGTAAACAAGAAAGATATCACACACAAGAAAAAAAGTAATGGCGTAATAATGGATCAGGACCAACCGCCGGCTACGCAACGAGACGCGTCATGTTCACACTATAGATGCGCGACTTATCCTTTCTACCAACCTCCAACATGCATAAAATCGTGGCAGTCCGTTCCGGCCTCGCTCTCAGCGGCTTATCGCGACAGCGGCGCAACATGCTAGATTTTTGCCGCTCCGGCCGGCGTTACTAGGACGAGCCATCTCATTTCGAGGCCGAGTGTACACTGCGAAACATTTTTCACCACACGAGGCGTAAGAGAACCAATAGACAATTCTCAAAAATGCGCGCCATCTATAGTAGCTGCTACGCAAATGTTCCGAGTTCGCCATTCTTTGCGCAAGTATAGGGTGGTCCAAGTCACCAGGCTCGATGAAATGGACCGTAAAATTTGACGCCCGCACATAGCAATCTAAACTTTTTGTCTAAGGTTTATTTCACAGGACGTTTTTTTTCTTGTAAAATTACAAAGCATAGCTCTTTTTCTGTAAAAAATAGGGCCAAGAAACTTGCCAGGATCTATGGCGGGCGGCAACGCAGACGACGAATTCAAGTATCGGGGTGTGTTTGGCGTTTGTATTGATAGATAGCGTCGGGAGCAGCGTCCGAAGGTGCAGCCGACCAGCGAAAGAAAGCAGACGACACGCAGATGAAATTCGTTGGCAGCAAAAGGGCCGTCGTTATGCACACGCGTTCTTTTTTTACTTTAAGTTTTTGCTTTTATTGTCCGCATTTATGTTTTACTTAAAGGTACATTTCAAAAAGATTGTTTATTTTAATAAACCACGGTGGTCGCGAGTCTTCGCGATAAGGAGGCAACACCATCTATCAATACGAACGCCAAACACACCCCGATACTGTGCTTGGTCGTCTGCGTCGCCGCCCGCCGTATTTTTGGTCCTATTTTTTACAGCAAGAGAGCTACGCTTTGTAATTTTACAAGAAAAACCCGACCTGGGAAATACACCCTTGACAAAAAGTTTAAATTTCTATGTGCAGGCGTCGATTTTTACGGTTCATTTTAGATCGAGCCTGGCGACTTGGGTCACCCTATATAATCTGAGCATATATTATGCACCAGGGATGCGTCAGCGTCGGGAGTCAACTCGGCTCGGCTCATACCTAAAATGAGTGCTCCGTCAGGTGACCATAATGTTCAAACAGGGAAAAAAGAAAAGACAGAGACGGAGCGGAAGAAACGGACAAAGAGGACGAAGACTGACTCGAAACTCAAGGTTTTACTCAGGGGAAAGCCTAATATGTCTCATCGTTCCATCGACCTTGAAGGTCTTTGAGCGAAAACACGTCGGCGACACGAAAAGTACGAAAACACGTCGGCGACAACAAAGGTACCAATGAAACGACACCAAAAGTGCTTCGTCAGAGAGCGCGCTGTCTTTGGAGGTTCGCTATCACGTTTACATTGGCGCTTGGGCTTTCACCTTCTAGCCGTCTTAGGGTTGACGTAAGACAACCTGTGAATTTTTACTTGAGGCAGAAAGGACGAAAAAGAAAGAAAGAAACCAAACAAGTACTTTCAGTAAGGCATATGTAAAACCCATTGCCCTGTCGTCCCCGAGAGATGTCGTCAATTCAATTGAATTTCTGCTCCGTCCGTGTTTTTGCGCTGTTTCAACATTATCATCAACGAATAATCAACATAGCCCAACTCTCGACGTTGCTGCGTGAGCTTTCGGCGAGGACTCGGATCCAACAACAATCTTCACGCCCACGAAATAGAGAACACCAATGCTGCTCGATGGGGACTCAAAACGAGTCTATTCTAAGGCAAGAATGTGGACATTCGATATGCAATATGACGGCTATTACTGTTGATGGTTTTGCTATGTCGAAGTTGTTATACGCAAAAGAGCGCCTTACGAGTTGCAGAGGCACTGAACGTCAAGCCACGTCTTATTAATGAAGTTTATTTATTGAACGATGATATAAATTCGTAGAAAGTAGCACCGATTGGAATGGTGCACTCATAATAATATTTTTTTTAAAAATTACTTTGGGACTTTATTTTTAGTACATTTACTCAATTTCAATTTGATTGCGTACGTTCTGAGGCTGTAAACGCAAAATAGTTATAATAATCTTGTTGTAATGAATTGCCCGATAATTCGCAATAGCGGAACGTAATATGAGCATCAGAGATGGGAAAATTACTTTAGTAATATAAGGAAATTGCGTTACTAATTACTTCTTTGACAACTTCAAAAATGTAATTAAATTATATTCAAATTACTGCAGACTAAATGTAATGACATTACATTACAATTACTTTCCAAAAGTAATGAACTGACTTTAACATTACTCTTGAATACCTTGACGCAGTAATTCGTGCGCCTTTTATTTACCGTATATGTACCAAATTTCTGATCTTCCTGATTACACCACAACAGCTTTATGCGCCTTAAAGAAGTGAACCATACTGAACAATGAAGAAGGACGGACAAACAGAGGTCTCAATTTTCGAGACCTGTATTTGTTCGTCCTTTCTTTTTCCAGTCTCGGGGTGTTTTACTATACGTTCATACTGAACACTCGTCTTTGCTGCCTACAGGACATAAGTTTTAAACATGATGAATAGCGTCTTTACATGTGACTCAAAGACAGGTGACTCACCGGTTTGGCTGTTCCTTCAACGGTGGAGGTTCATACTAAAAGGGTGGTATGTTTTCGTCTTCCTGATTTAGAATAAGTTATAGTCTGTGTCAGTTTGTTAAGTCGGGCATGGGAGCTCGTCTTACAAGGAGTCGTCACGTGAAACGTTTCCTTTCTGCCTCGGGTGCAATCTAATCCTGTTCTCCCAAGTGCACTAGTTGAGGTATTCCCGGTCATTCCTCTCAAGCATCACTGTTCCCAAACACCTGAAGTAATCACGTTTTTGCGCACTGTCACACAAAGGGTCAGAATAATTGCTAAGCAGACGTGTCGCCAGTTGAGGAAAGGAATAGCGCTCGCTTCCCAAACTGCGTTTTTTTTTTATCAAGCGGGTGGAGCTATCTGCTCTTAGGCTTATTCCCGAATTAACTTCCCAAGGGAAGGCAGTGAGGCATACCGCGAGCGGCACCTTCTCTGCTCGAGGACGCACGAAACGTTGTGCAGACTTGACGAAGCATTTGGAATCAACTATGTTTTGCGGTCTTTGCTGTTGACAGTGGTCGAAGCTTACGGTTTGACCTTGCTTGACGAAAGAGCAACAAGTCTGGGGATCTGATTGTCCTGTTCTCTCAGGTTTTAAAATATGCTGTCCTCACTGGTGATATGCCCTTCGCCTTATAACCTATAAGCCGTTCATTCCTATGCTAACAGTTTGATGGGACCTACGTGCTCGTTGTAACAGTCACGCGTCTATCTTTCGCCACGTAACCGCGCTATCGTTGATACCCACGCGCAGTGAAAAGGACGGGTCAGGTGATTAAAGGGAGGTGTTTAATTGGTTCTGGTTAACTCGCAGCTCCCACCGCACTGTCAGCGTATGGATGAACGAAGTATATTATTGTAGTGATGACGCGACGTCGTGAATCTGTCTCGCCTGGAGTTCGTAAGCCGTGGCCTTCCATCGATGTCTACGCGTAAGCCTTCCTCCTTCGTCTTTCTAGCCTGCCTTTGTACGTCTTTCCAGTTCTTTGTACGAGACTTTGCGCTCAGGTGGCCGTCATTTATTTACGTTGATGTCTCTTTCACAAAATTACACAATGGCAAATAATTTTTCTCTTTTTTGCAAAAGCTTGCAAACGAACTTTCTAATTTGGGACAAAAGTAATTTGAAAAGTTATGAGTAATTTTCTAGAAATTACTGCCTGAAAGTAATTGATTACTTTAGTAAACAACTAGCCTAGAGAAGTAATTCATTACATGAGTCATTACCATAAAAAGTAGATTAATTGCTGTAATTTGACTACAGTAATGCGACTACTGCCATCTGTGATGAGTATATTTACTACGTGTTCACGCGGCTCGGTTTATTTCAAACTTTTTTGTTTTGTTTTCGGAAGTAATCTTTCTGGGACTGCCTATAGGCTCTCTTGATCTGTTCGAGTTCTACGCTAAGAGATACTAATTTATTACGCCAGTAATATACTGTTCGTCTTCCATCGACATAATGATACATGAAGGCTCTTTGATACTGTTAACAAATACAATTTTTTGTTAAAAGCTGAGGCATATTGCCTTGTAAATACTGCAAAACAGGCAATCTAGCACAAGACCGGTAGTTTCATGGGAACAGTTTCCCACTGGGGCAACCACTCATGTACCCGTTCACAAAAAGCCAATGAAGTGCAATCTTTAAAAAAAAGTTTAGCAAGTCAATAGGGGGACGAGTGAATACAGATTTGTTTCGTTGGAAATTTAGACGTTAAAAAAAGAAAAAAAAACTGAATATGTGAAAACGAACCTCATTCTTCGTTTATTCAGGATGTTGTCCTTTATCGAATTTATATTTTATCGTGTGTTTTTGCCATTTCAGCAAATGGAAGAGTCAAAACAAATCCATTGTTTGGTTGCAATCATTATTGCAAAAACTTCAAATTTTTCTGCTATAAAAGCGAAACTTTTGGGTCCACTCCTGCGCGTCATGTCATAGCGAATGTATTATGACGTCCTATGCACTATGGCTGATGAGTGGAAGTTGATTATACAGGTGTCAGGGGTAGTGGTTTATATCAGCAGGCACTCTGGTGATTATCTCATGACATAATAATGAAGGCTTGGAGTTGTGATTTTGCATTATTTTCTAAAGTTAGAATTCCACGTGTGATAATCTAAATTATAATGCACGTCGGGTTATGAATTCCAGAAGATGTGTTGCATGTCTATTCAGCTGGTCGAACGAACATGAAGGTCTATGCGCCGAGAAAGTGAGGAGAGGAGGAGACGAGAGCGCGCGGGGACGTCAGAACGACGAGCTCTGATTCGATAGATTAGTGGGGAGACCTAAAGCTAGCTGACTTTGTCTCCAGTCCACTCGTCGAACGCAATCGAATGCCAAAGCCAAATGCCGGACGCCGGCGTTCCGCGTTCTATCGCATTCGACGAGCGCAGTGGAGACAAAGGTAGCTAGCTTTATGTCTACCCCTAATATTTCCAATCAGAGCTCTGCGTTCTGACGTTCCCGCGCGCTCTTGACTCCTCTTTTCCCTCACTTTCTCGGCACATAGAAGTCTAAACGTATGTACTCCTCAAAAGATGCGAATAATGTTCCGGGAATTCGTTGAGCAATATAAAGTCCTAGTGACGCTGTCTTCAGAGCACTTGTAAACCATATTTCATGTGGAATGGGTTGCAATCGTTTCCAAAGCAGCGATACTTTCACTTGAGATAGGGACCTTAAGAAAGGTTGTAGATTTCAACCGATATAAGGGTAAAATGTAAACAAAAGTTTGAAAGACATTCAGGTATATTCTCGTTTGCTCGATCCGGAGGCTTTTTCATCAAGCGGAATCCACAAAACACCATCGCCCTACCCTAGCTGGTTGCTCTGTTCTCCAGTTCGAGCTAACTGTCTACAAAAACGAGGAATGTTGTCGAGTGACCACGGACTTTAGTAGTAAGTTGTAGAAGGAAAGATGTGAAAATAGCGTTGACGTCACATTGGTCAGTTCTAGAGACTTTTCTCAAGCTGTATTCGGGCGTACGAAAAATCGTATAACTAGGACAATAAACAGACTGCAATAAAACTTTTCAGAAAGATGTCATTTGGTGGTGTATGTATCATACAGATATTTTATGGGTGCAGGTAATTGAATAAAAAATACAAAACCTAAAAAAACGGCGTTCCTTTTTTTTTTTTTTCGTTGTGCACAGGGAAGAAATTGGCCAAAACCGTCTGGTTGGCGATGCTACTCACAGATGGCACCATACATGCTCGGATCTACTGCATCGGCTTTCGGTTAACCAAATCAAAGTAGATTTCATGTTTGGTCTTTATGTTGCGCCATCTTTGAGTAGCAGCGTGAACAAAACGGTTTTTGCCGCCCCCCCCTTCCCCTTTCATGGTGCATAAAAGAAAACTGGATATTCTATGTCAATTTTTTTATTTTCCTCATACTTACTTTTACAAAATTTGAGTATAGAAAATGTTTCACCTAACCATACCTTTGTAAAAAGTTTCGTTGCACTCAGATTTTGTTTTCATTTATACGAATTATATTACTCTCGAATAGCGCCCGAGAATACCCTGTGTGCAGGTTAAGCACGCCATACGTTACCTCATTGTTGCTTGCAGGGACCCGTCTTTGAGCGCAATAATTCCTAGCAAATAAAAGCCAAAACGCTGGTTGTCCGATACAATCTGGAGCATGCCTCGTAGGCAAAAATATTCTGAGATATCAGCAGCAAAGTGTGTCGTTTCAAGGTCTAGACTCCAATGTCGGCGATATCATGAGGTTAACGTTTGCCCGGATTCAGACATTGTAGTTTGATAAACTACCCTTCTTTAGGCATTTTGTCCACTCCACATTGCCTAAAGTCTCAAAGAAACAATGGCGGCGGTAACTCAGCCCGTTCAGAGTACACCAAATATTAGCCGCCAATATCGACACCCGCGCGGTATTACGCATCAACGATCCACGAACCAATGCTCGGCCTCCTCTTCTCGAGTAGCAAACAAGAGTGACAAGACTTGGGCTGGTCGACTTCCCCGCGATTCACGGTGCGGCTGCACTAATTAATTAGAGGCCCCCGTTACGATCGATGAGTCAGCATCTCGGGGAAGCCAAAGGTCCCGACGAGCGCTGCGTCCCCCTGCTTTCCTGTGGGAGGGAAGCAGCGTGTGAAACGGATAACGAATCGACGTCCCTTGCCGCGGTCCTGCGGTCCTTTGGCAGCACGCCGGGGACGCGGTCGGACGAGCAGAGGCAAGAGAGTGCATCGACGCCCCTTAGATTTGGGATGGCCTTAAAATGTTCTAGCTCCACCACCCAAAGAGGGTTGGCACTGTTCTCAAACTATTTTATTGTTATTCTTAAACATATCTTCATTGCCAAGATTATTTCTAATCCTCTGTCTATGGGTTTGGGTTTTTTCTGCAAATAGACTCTTCCGACAAAAAGTGACAGTTTTCTTAATTATGCTGCAAAAATATACTTTCAGCTTGTCATTCAAAATAATATTTCATATTAATAGGAAGAGTGATAGGGTAAGGGCTTTCATTTCGTTCAAGAAGCATGGAAACAGTTTGAGGTTTTGCCGTGTACCATATTTAAAATGATACACCTTATACCCAAACTTTGCAGAAAACTACCTATATTATGTTTTTCAAACGCGCGCAAGGTTCTTTTTCTAATAATAAAATAAGATCATACGCACTGTTTTCACCTGCAATAAGATTCACAGCAATAGGATGCTTATTTGAGAACTGCCCGCCGTTCCAGAGTTGTCCCGTCGGTACAGATGACGTGCAACGCCAAATTGTGCCTAGGTTAGAATATTCTAAAGAAAGTAAATCGTACGTTGTGCTCGACGACACCCGTAGAGATCTGGAATAGACCCCTTTCGGAAATACTGCCCTCTGTTCGCAGCTGTGAGGATCCCTGCACAATGGCGGACCAAAAACCTCAACGCCACTGGACACTGGAAAAAAAAAACACCCCAGAAAAAGGTGATGGGCGCAGTGACGTTGCACTTTCGACGCTCTTTGTTTGGGTCGTCGGCTCGTAGTGTTGGCCGCGCACCGACGTTCGCTATCTTATGGAATGACTTGTGCATTCACTGAGTGCAGTTCGTTCCGCCATTGTGCAGTGGTTCCGACTTTCTAATATTCGGCTCGTGACTTTTAAAAGGGTGTATTTTCGTTATTGAAGATATTTAAAGTTTGGTTGGAACAAGAACACCAACCAAAGTACTAGCTGCACTTTAGCCCAAGCTCAGCGTTGACGACGTGCCAAATGTTTCCTATTCGTGGAGCAGATTTCTTATCTGATCTTGGTTTTGCTGTCCGACTATACTGTCATGTAAACCTGTATTAAATACCTGAGGCCACCAGAGCGTGCTATCTCACAATAGATCAAAAATGAACTTCTGTTTATTTTTTAAACTATTCACTGCGAACGACAAGGTTCAGACTTGTCACCTGGAAATGTTCACGTGACGACGTTGCTTAACAAAATTAATTTTCAAGATTTGTCTAGACTGAGCTTTGGCAGATGTTTATGCATTTATCATTTATTTTTTAGACTTTTTTCGGGGGACCGTCATATAGTTTGTTGCTTAATCACAAAAGTTTATTTTGAACAAGGCACCTTATTTTAAAAAATGTCTTGCATTATGTTTTTATTTTAGCTAAAATGGGCTAAATTCTAAAAAAAAGAAGGAGGTAAAACAATCAGGTTTCATAGTATAGATCCTTTATTTTATAGCGTAATCAGAAAACCACCGTCCTCACAAATGTGTATATTTAAATGATGGACTTAAAATGATTCCTTGAAGCTAGGGTGTTTTTCTTCTTTTTTTTTTCGTATCTTTATACTTTTATCACATATTGTCACGCGACATTTACAACACAGAGAGCAGAAAAGCTAATGATTTTGGCACTAACACAGTAAATATTATCAGCGGAAAAACGGTGTTTTATACATCGTGTTAGAAATAACCAGTACCGATGGTAACGCGTTACAAGTAACATTATTACCGGTAACGCGTTACTTCTCAGTAAAGTACTAACGCACTCGTTACTTTTTTAAAACCGTAACGTGTAACGTATTTACATACTTATTTCAAGTAACGGGTAACGTAGTTACGTTACTCCTTACATCTTCTTTCCAAAAAATAAAAAAAGTGCACTTTTTTTAGTGTTTCAGTTCTCCGCTTTAATTTAACTACAGACGCATCCCTCCACACGAGCTCATGGGACCAATCAGACAGTGGAAAGGGCACCATCATGGCGTTCGACGTGTTTCTGTACATGTACTATCATTGCTGAACCAATCATAAACAAAAAGTCCCAGTTACTTTCGCTTTTGTCGCTGCTTGGTTGGTCCCATCAGCCCGTAGCTTCGGCAGCATCTGGACTTAAGGTGAAGCGAAGCATATGCGCCAAGTCATTAATTATTGCACACATTCCACATGCCTTAAATATTTCGTTTGTCTTTTCCCCGCGCAAAAAGTCCCACTTTAGAAAAACACCGACCCCAACGCCCTTTGTCCCAGTGTTGAAAAACGCTGTCGCCCTAAAATCACGCTGTTACCATCAAGTCACAAATAAAGAGTAGCGCAAAAGTGACGCGGATTACTTTTTATCAGTGACGTTAATGGTGACGCGTTCCTTTTTTTTAGGTAATTTAGTTTGGTAGCGATTTTCTTTATTTTGCACGTAACGATTAACATATTTCGTTACATTTTTTTCGGTAACGCCCACCAGTCTGTGAATAATTATAATGCAGTTATTGGCAAAGGTGCAAGCGAGCTGAACAAGAATGACCACAATAATCCCTAGAGAAGGGGAACAAAGGGGCCAGAGGACAAACACAAATCTCCAAACACCTAGCAGCGTGTTTGTCCTTTGTCCCCTTCGCTCCCCTTCTCCAGGGATAATTATGGTCACTGTAAATAATTCGTCACCGAAACACTATTCAAAAATAAAGTTCCAAATAGCAAAAAAAAAAAAAAAACACAGACACACAAAAAAAAATTGTACACAATATATATATTTTTTTGAATTCTTATATACTGTTAATCTACTGAGGTAGCTGTGGCTGGTAAAGTGCCTGCAGCAGAAGGGAGATTGACACCGAACCATGCCATCGGGGTCACTCTATGCTTATAAATAGCGGCCGCCACGATTAGCTGGCTGCGAATCAGGCCTTACGCAAAGCGGACCGACCCGTCAAGTGGGCGTCCACTCGTATTGTGCCATTCTCACGTCCTCTATTTTTGATTGTGAGTCATGGGATTTCTCGTCCTTGTCCCTTCCTATACTTAGCCCCCTCCCTCCTTTTTAATTCAAGATCGACAAGCAAACTGTAAGAAACTACGACAACGGCAGTGGCGGCCTGACAGTCAATTAAGGGCACCTAGATTTCAGAGAGGAAGCAACTCAAACCACGGAGTGCGTTTGCAGTTTAATGACGGACGGCTCCTGAACGGATTGGTTGCTCCGTGGCAGGTAAAACTGAAGATGAAGCTCCTCTCCCTTCTTTGCAGTTTAGCAGAGCGAACACTGGGGTGGAGGCGACCTCCTCGACAGCGTTCGCTCTGCTGGAATGGAAAGAGGTGGGAAGAGCTTCTACTTTACTCTCAACACTGTCATTAACTTTAGTGTGCATGCGTTGCGTCGTCGGGTAGAGAAACGCGACCCATAAACCACGGGACACTACTGATCTAGCAGTGCAAAATGCTTTGTAATCTTGTCGCACTACAGACAGTTGGAGAGTACGACGTGTGATGTTTGTGTGGCGAGTATTGCTTACAAAGAATGTGAATCTGTAACAAATGCAATACAGTGTAAAAAAGAAAAGGATCAGGTGTTGTTGCATATGTTTAATTAAAAGTGGTCGTGGGGGAAAATTAGGGAACTGGAAATAACTATGCGCGGGTGGAACTTCAGGTGCTCTAATTTGTTCAATATATTCGAGGGAAGCATTAAAAATACGGCTTCCGAAGTGTGCTTTCAATGTGAAGGCGAACTTTACTGCTGAGAAAATCTGAACGCTAAATAGCAGGTGGCGAGAGAAGCTACGATTTACACCTTCTAATGCCTTGCAAGATCTTTTTTTTAAATTAAAGTTTGGCCGAATTGATGTTTTCACTAACAATTATTCACTCGACAAACGTCGATCTAAAACTCTCCGTGGTTTTGCAGCAGATGTCAGTTGCTCTTCGAGTCGCTTTGCTAAATACAACGGCAGCTGCGGTCTTTAAGACCACATATATGAGGTATTAAACCCTAGCTCTTCTATCCCTCCATTAGCGCTTTTGGCTTTGCGCAAATTCAAATTTCCGACACTTAAACGCATTGTTAAAAACCATAAAAATATAACGAAAACAAAAACATAAAAGTCATGTAAATCGTTGGACGGGAACGAATCTTGAGTGCAACAAGCGTCCTCAGCCAAACTGAGAGCTACCGCCTACTGTTTGATATCCGCCTTCGGTTCCCCACCATCGCATTGTCCACGCGCAGCCAGGGGAACAGCGCACCGACGTCCCTGCTAAAGAAGCCTATTCAAAACCGATGCGCGGTTTCATTCTAGTTTGCTTGAGACTTCGTTGAGGCTAGATTTCTTTGTGCTATCTTTCTTGCCTCTAAGTCGTCTCCTGAAACTGCAGTGCGCCTTTGGGGGCGAGAAATACGTGTAAAAAAAGAAAACAAGATGAAAGAAAAACGAGGAGGAGGAGGAGGAGGAAGGCATCACCCAAAGTACCCTTCTGAAGTCTCTCACTGGGCCGTTCTTTGTGTCCCACCACCTGCGCTCCTCGTGGTCGGTCGGGGCTAAACTTTCGTTTCTTAGTTATTGTCATTTTTATCTTTGAACACGCTTTTACAGGTCACATCGCGTGGGACCCTATATGCGGTTCGGTGTCTAGCACGATATTTAGTTCGTACGGGTCGCGCATTGTTGACTCGGGAAGATGTGGTCCTTTTGACTTCGAAAGAATTCTGATTATTCTTCCGCTTTTGCGGCTCCTTCATCCGTCAACGCCTATGCCCCGACTCTACACAGGAGTTTTTAGCCACCCTAGTTTTTAAGTCGAATGGCTCGTACCCTGCTTTTTGTATAATGTTCACCCGACCGTTTCAGAGTAGCATAAAAGGCATGGTGACTTTGCAAACGCGTACTTCTTGTTACTTACCGCTTTATTAAGTTTTCATCACAAAGCATCTAGCTTACAATAGGAACTAAAATGTTAAACTCAATAACCTATACGATTTATTTGAACCCACCAACCTCTCCTTGAGGGAAGGAAGAGTGCCTGGTATACGAAGCCCGATTTGCTCGCTCCTTTAGTAAGAGATAATATTATTTCTTATTCGACCCGTCACATCCAAAACCGTCTCTATTGGCGCTAGTGCATTCTGGCGCCTCGCCGGTCGAGAATAATAAACGATGCTCCACCGTGACCTGCAAAATGCGGCCACCGGCTGACAGGTCCCGGTCACCACGGCAATCGACTACCAGGTCCCGGTCACAATCTTGGCACCTGCCAAGGAACAACTATTCAATGGATCACTCGACTGCAAACGGCGACCCTAACAATGCCAACGTCGTGATCCCAGCCCACCAACGAATACGCGCAGAAGGGACACCTGCAGAGAATGACGAGTCATCATCACACTCACTCGAGGAGGACGGCGACGACGAGGACTCACCACCTTTCACTGTCGTAATTTACCAAAAGAACACACGAGCCTGGCATCCCAGTGATTTTGAAACCTACAGGAACCAAGTCATTTTGGAAAGTAAACCCCAACTCAATAGCAAATGACATTCTTGCGGTAATACAGGAGAAAATTGTATCACTCAGAAACAACAAGGACGGTAGCCTCTCGGTACACGTTACATCACTTTGCTCGGCAAATAAGTCACTTGCTCTGCATTTGATAGGCAGCGTTGAAGTCACTGCTCACGTGCCCGAGTCGTATTCAAAAGAATCTGGATAAAATCGAAGGACGTTCCTCTTGAATACTACAACTCTGCACTGATAGAGTACCTACTTGACAAATGCGTAACGTCCGTTCAACGGCGAATTGCATATCATCGGGAGGAGGACGGGAGCATCAAAGAACAACCATCTGAAAGTGTCTTACTCGTCTTTTGCACAGATCGGCCAATGCCACAACGACTGTTCCTCGGATTCACCGGTCATCGCAGTCGATGAATTACTTCGAATAACCTGTGCAGTGCTTCAAATGCCAATAATACGTTCATGTTGCGAAGTACTGCAGGGATCCTCAACGCTGCAAGGTATGTGCTTGGCGCCATCATTACAAGGATTGCACAAACAAGAGCGAAACGAAATGCGCTAATTGTGGCAGAAATCATCCGGCGATATTTTCATGGTGTTCACGGAAAGAAGCAACTTCCGCAGAATTTCGTTCAGTTATGCTGAACGGTAGACACCTAACGCGCCGTGCATCGTCACCAACCCCTGAGGTTGTTCGAGTGCCTGAGCCGCATCAATGTCAACAAGACAAGACACAGCTGACCACATACTCCAGCGTTCTGAAACGTCCAACGAAAATGCGCAAGCCGCGTATCATCAAGGAGACTCGAGAAAACATCCCCAAAGAGCCCAAACAAGGACCGTCTCTACTAGCCCAAGCTCGACAGCACGACGTGCATCGCGCAATATTCAACCATCTAAGAACTACATGCCACCAAAATCTCCTCAAACTTCACATTTGCCACGATTTGAATCGCATCAACAAGGTGATATGACCAAACTTCTGATCCCAATGTTTTTGTAGCTCTTAAAGCCATCCTGCAAACGTCACCAGATGCCAACAAGCTCCCTGAAGTCAAGGCTTTTCTTGCTTTGGAACACCTAATATCGTAAAATGGGCTTTAAATCAATAGAAAACAAGGTAACACGTAATTGGAGATATATATAAGGCAGCAACAATATTTCAATGGAATGCAAGGGGGTTAAGATAACGACTATCTGGCTTCCATCAGTTGGCACTCAAGTATAAATATTCCATCATAGTGATACGTTAATCAAAGTTACCCAATATCTACGACTGTCAGGTTACAAAAAAATTGATTCATCGCGCACTGCTAGGGTAAGGCGAGTCACGCTGTTCATCCGTCGGGAAATCACGTACGTGCCACATGTCATTCCACCTCACGAAGATAACGAGAACCCGTGTACTACAATCTCTGACGATAAGCTCTCGTTCACAATAATTGCAACGTATATACCGCCCAAATAGATATTTGAGAGACAACGCCTAGAAAACATTTTAAATACGGTACCCCCAGCTCACATTATATTAAGCGATTTTTATGCGCATCACCATCTATGGGGTAGTGTTCAAACGACTCCTCGCAGGAGATGCCTTGCCGATATGGCTGATGCCCATAACTTATTTATCCTGAATTATGGAAGTCCCACATATCTACGTGGGACATGTGGCAGCCGTTTCCATGACCTGACATTCGTGTTATCGAGCTTTGCATCATTCGTTGCCTGATTCAATATTGTAGATACGCGCGGGAGCAATCATTACCCCAACCTACACAATAATTCACAATCTTGTCAAGAAAAAAAAAGCCCATATAATCCAGCGTGTGAATTGGCTGGAATTTGAAGAGGCGATGAAAAACAAAACACTGGATAGCATCCTCGAATTTGGGAGTGCAATTATATGTTCTGCAAAAAACATCAACGCACAGTTAAAAACTTCTAGCTCATCGAACAGTGATCGATGCAGAGTATGAACATCTCCGCGCGATACGACGGCAGGCAGAACGGCGCGCTAGACGATCTAAACTTAAGGAGGATCTTCGAGCGTCAAGAAGGCTATAAAAAATAAGTCGTCATTTAGATAAACTTAGCCAACGCCGATACCGAGGGTTTTGTGCAGACAATGATTTTCGAACACCACTCAGTATAATATGGAAAATATCGAGGGGACTCAAAACACCTCCCCAACAATATCACCCATTTCGGGCAGTTTCATTTTCATTGAAGTGCCTTAGAGAACTATAGCGAATCAATTCTTCGTTTTGCTCACAGCAAGCGCAACCCAACCAGCGAATACTCGACTATATAGGGTCACTCGACTATATAAAGGTGGCGTGCCGGCTAAGTTTGATAACCGTCTTGACGACCTGTTTACCTTAAAGGAACTAGACGCAGCGCTTTCGTCTTTAAAACCCAACTCGTGCTCTGGTCTGGATGGCATCCTATATGCCTTTCTAACCCATACGGCCGCAGATGTTAAAACTGGCTGCTGAACTTGTTTAACCAATCATGGACAGATGGAGAGGTACCTGACTCATGAAAACGAGCAAGAATGGTTCCTTTGCTAAAACCGGGAAAGTCGCCACTGCTTCTTTCGTCGTATTGTCCTGTCGCACTTGCAAGTTGTGTAGGAAACCTGATGGAGAAAATGATCAATAGGCGCTTAGAATGATATCTTGAGCAACAAAATGCACATCCGAAAATAATGCAAGATTTTCGTAGAGGTCGCAGCTCAATAGACTCTATTATCGACCTTGTTACTTACGTAGAAGAAGAAAGAGTAAAACGCAAAATCACAGTTGCGGCTTTTCTTGACGTGAAGGAGCGTTCGATCGTGTCACACATGAGGCTGTTCTCCACTTTTAGAGGTTGGTGTAGGGGGCGTCTTTATGCATGGATAAAAAGTTACCTCAAAAACGTTCCATTTTCATGACGACGCAAGAGGGTGATACAATCGATCTCTACGTCTACCGAGGTGTTCCTCAGGGAGGCGTTTTGTGCCCCTACAATATTTTACCTTACACTCATTCGACTGGACGAAGTGCTGCCATCAAACGTTAACGCGTCATTATATGCAGATAATATATGTATATGGGCCTCTGGTTCTACTCAGGTGTAAGCAGGTGCAAGAATACAGGTTGCTTCGAGAAGACTTTAAAAAGTATCCTTACCTCCGTGGCCTTGAAAGTCTCTGCCTCCAAATCAGCTGCCATCGCTCTTACAAGGCGTAAAATGGATCAATATCCCCTACGTATCAGTAACCAAACAATTCCATGCATAAATAGACATATCTTCCTTAGAACATACATTGGCAGGCGATTGACATTGACGACGCCTGTCGCTTATTTAAAAAAGATGCTCTCATGCTTTGTTAATCTCTCTCGTTTTATTAGTGGCACTACGTGGGGCGCGGCCGTACCGGCTCTCCACCATCTATATTGATCTCTTTTTGTAGGCTTGCTGAAATACAGTCTGCCCGCAATGCATGGCCTATATCAAACAAATTTTAATACAATCAAAAGTAAACAAGCGCAACCTTCGTGCATGTCATGAACTTCCGACTTGTACTTCGACCGTTGGCACAATTGCAGAAGCTCACGCTACACCGGTAGAAGTTTTGCTTATGCTGAAACAGTAACAGTTCACTTCAAGCACATTACAAAACATGCTAATCACCCTCTTTCTATTATTGACCTTGAACGTCAACACTCAAGCTACTCGAAAACTCTGTCCCAAATGAGAACCTACTTTCCAGATGATCTTGCACCGGCAAAGATTTCAACAGTACCTCCATGGAGGCTTACCGTGCCTGATGTCGGATTGCACATTAGGGAACCAGGAAGAAGTCAAACACCCCAATCCCTGTAAATCCGCAACTTGTATTATCGAATATACTTTGTGATCACGCATCACCAACTTATGTTTACCCTGATGGGTCAGTATGTTCGAATAGATTAACAGCATGTGTAGTTATCCCAAGTCACCTCAACAACGAAGGCATTTAGGCTTAACCACATGACGTCATCTAAGACCTCTGAATTAGTGACAATTAATCAAGCTTTCGAAATTATCTTCCTGAAACGGCCCAAACACTGGACAATATTCTTGGACTGTAAGCCGGCACTACAAGTTATATCCACATTTATGAGACATAATCAAAACGATAAAATACTTATTGACGTTCTACTGAATCTTAAAAAGATGCTTCGACCTGGGGCACACTTTAAAATTTCAATGGATAAAAGTTACTGTCAGATACCGAGGAACGAGGCAGCTGATGCCTGTGCGAAATGAGCCCACCTCAAACATCAAGGTGCCGTTTTGTCAAGAGGACATACGGTCTCTCATTATCACTACGCCTCCACCAAAACAAAGGAGATTGTGGCGTACTGCGACCTAGCAGTATGGCCCTCTCTATGCTTTGGATCCGTATCTTTTCTTCCAACTTCCAAGTGATATGCCATGGCGGACAGAGGCAGTGATACATAGATTGAGACTCGGTGTAGGATACACACAGAAGTTCTTTCATCGAATCGGACAGGTCACAACACCAAAGTGCCCAAGTTGTGGCTCCAAGGAAACAATTCGTACCATCTTGTGTGATTGTGTCATCTACGACGCCGAAAGGACAGAACTCAAAAACACGCTAGCTTGCCTAGACAACCCACCCTTCTCCGTGACAAAGGCGCTTGGTACTTGGGACAATCCACACAAAGAAGAGAAGGCCACAAAAACACTTGTTAGATTCTTAAAAACG